>LDMZ01011087.1:0-13679 GCA_001455285.1 Sphaeromyxa zaharoni
AAAAAAAAGGGAAATAGCACCGGAGAATAATGGGATCACCATGAGTTTAATCGTACGGGCTTCTGAAATAATGAAGCTAAACAATAAATTAAAAATTAATCCCAACGGAATCTCGATGATGTTCTTTATTTTGAGATAGAATGAAACTCTTTTTTGGATCTCTGCATTAATGCTTTTATCAGAAATACACTTTTCATATGCTTCAATCCTTGTTCTGCATTCACCACTGAACAAAACCTGACTGATTAAAGGAGATAAAATTCCAAAGTAAAGTATTTGGAGAGCTAAGAAAACCTCAATTATTGAATTCTTAAAATGTAGCTTCATTAATCAGGAATTATCGAACGGATTAAACAGATCAACAAAACCCATAACTTTTGTTTAGAGTGTATTATTCTCAAGATCTGTATAAACGTGGTATATATAGAATCTCACGCCCTTTATACTTTATTAAGTAAATATATAATAAAAGATGGTAAAAAATGAAAAATAAAATTAAAAAATATCTTTAATTTACAAATGAATTAATGCTGCTGTATTATGCGTATGTTTCATATAATTATCATAAAAATAAATTTTTTTTTACAATTACGATAAAACAACAAAGATTTAAGAATAATAAATAAAATATATATAATATCTCGATGGGCTTTTATACATTTTTGAAAAATCTCAGGTAACACTACTTCCTGTGTTATATAAAAGTAATGAAAAAATTTTGAGATTCGACGCATAATATAACAAAGAAATTTTGCTACCAGTTTGTACTAACTTCAGATGGCTAAATGAAAGCTTTTACTCATTGATACATTTAAACAAAAATATTTTTTAATTTTATATAGAGAATTTTAAAATTAATTATGATTTAACTATATAAATGATCACCTACAACATAAATTTAAAATAATATGTGAAAAAAGAAAGTTTTAAATTAAAATGTTGTTTATATTCTTTGAACTTTACGAGTAAGAAAGAGATTTCAGGCAACATTCTTTTGAAAATTTTTAATCCAATTGGCCAAATCGCATAAAAGACTTTAGATATCTAATAACATAAGTTTAAAAAAAATTGAATTATCTGAATTGGTTTGGGATCAACTTTTGTTTGTCTAAATTACAGTTTCTAAAAATATTCCTTGCGAGATTTATAGGTTAAATAAATTCTGCAGTTTCATATAAATAAGTGAACTTTTAGGAACTAAAATAATAATGAGGAACAAGATGAATCATCAACATTTTCTATGATTTATAGTACTACAAATTAATACAAAATAGCGAATTGAAATAATATTATGACACAAGGCATCAGTTTCGTTGTTTCTTTATATATTCAAGGACAATATTAAAAACAGTCAAGAACGTATGCAGAACCTTGATTAAATATAGAGAATTCATTCAAATTTAATACTACAGTATATGAATAGAAAAATTTTTAATTTAAACAAGGGATAAAATGATAGAGATGTTTCAATAAAAAGTTATTACCTGGAGGAAATAATCAGAAAGTTTAATGTTTTCGGAGATCATTTAAACCTCTAATGCAAGTTTCAAATTAGCTATGCTCAACATATAATCCAGATGACAGATGTTTCTAAATTGATACCTTTTGCCTTAATATTTAAGGCATAAAAAAAGTTTTTGTACTTGTTCTAAACCATCTAGGTAATAACACTTGCTCATTCATACTTTATTTCCAACACATCTTTATTTTTGAACAATTTCTTTCCGTATAATGGCTAAAATTAAAATTAAAAAGATTTTAGTGATGAGACCAAAATATTATTCTTGAACCCCATGTGATCGATGATTCAACAAATTTAATTTTATTTCTTAAAAAATTTGTAATAACTGATGTAACATGTGATTTTATGTAACATATTTCGTCTAATGCCCCAGTAAAAGTAATTATGGACACATGGACAACTGTTCCATGTTTGATTGTTTATTAATTTTATAATTTTTTTCAAAAATATATTTAAAAAAATTGGGTCCAGGATTTTTATAACATTCCTACACCCCTCCTGCTTCTTATAATGTATAAATAATTTATGCAAGATTTGTTTAAAAAAAATTAATCTAATTTTGAATGGCTATGATAAATATCTTTCATCAATCTGATTCAAGATCAAGTAATACAATAACAATATTATTAATACTCTGAATTATACTTTTCATGCATTTGTTGATAAAACATCTAATATTATTTTAACCCAATTATTTAACATTCAAATAACCATTCTTTCAGATTTCGTATTAAAGTAATTAAGATGTAAAAGTTTAAATTGAAAACACTCATCATTGGCGTAAAATAAAAGGGTACCTCAGCATAAATAAAAGGAAATTTATTGCATCTAAAACCGTGATATTCAGCTAACTCAAAGTGAAAGCCAATAAATATATCTCAACCTGCATAATAGTGGACTTTTCTGAGGAGACGCCTATATCTTTACATTAACTTCGAATGCTATATAGATGTTTTACATTATAAGAACATTTTTTAACATTTCCCTATTTTGTTCTGAAGTGATTGTACTTCGTTATATATCCTGATATTATTAGTTTAAAAAATTGTTGCTCCTGCAATAACAATCTAAATACGTCGACAAGCTTGAGTTATCTCTAATATTTGATAATGTTTATATGAACATCTTGTATAAATTTTCAATTTAAGAAAAAACATTTTTATAGAAAAGGAATAAGAAAGTCAAAAATATATTTAAATCCTAACAATGTTTATTAAATAAACTTTAGATTCTTAGGAAAAATGCATTGCAATTCAATATGTGACCATTAAAATATAGTAATTCTTTTAAATTTAAACAGGTTACCGAATCCAAACATTATGGAAAGTAAATTATTCATAATTTTAATAGCATAGCAAAATTTTCAGTTATAGGCAACCCTTGATTCAAAGACTTCTTGAAAAAGAATAAGTTATTATCTGAAAAAATTTAGAATATTTTTCACTTTCAGCAATGACAAAAAATATGCATACTTAATTATTTATTTATTCGTCAGGCCTTTTTTTTATATTTTAGTCAATTGCTATTAAAATTTGAAGCTGACTTAAAATTTTATATTTGTTTTATCAACATCAGATTTCTCAAAATTCAATGAAGAATGTACTTTCAGAGAGCTAACAAAGAATGCAAAAATATAGCTAAATAAACATTTGAACATTCAGTTTCAATGAGATAACACAATGATCTAAAATTTAATAAATACATATAACAGATATTTTCAAAATTTATGTTTTAAAATTGTACTAACGTTTAGTTAAAGAAGTGATACCTAATATCTAGTATCCGTGAAACGCTATATAAAATCCAAGTTTAAGATATAAATTGCCGATTTAAAACCAATATCCTGTCTGATCTATAATAATGAATATCTATCAAATGTACAAAGGATGTATCTATTTATATCTGGTGACGTCAGATCTTCACAATATAAAAAAATATTATTAACAAATATAAAAACAAGACAAATGTAAAATCCAGCTGGGAACATTGTTTTGAGATATTGTGTAAATATCGAATAGCCCTAGATTTTTGTATTTAAAATAATATGATCATTTACATAATATATATTTAAAACTAGTTTATTCTTAATTGCAATAATAATAACTTATTAAACTGCGCTGCGCTCCGCCAACCTCAATGGGGATGGTGTATGGGCATCAACAAAACAACTTAGATATTATTTTATCGACAAAATTAGGAGTTATCGTCGATATGTGATGTTTTTTCATTATCAATTATCTTATTTCATTGATTGTTTCAAAATTTCAAGCTAAAAAACTTGGATCAAAATGGCAAAAATCTTATAGCACCAACTTAATTTACATATTTTGCATCACAAAATTATATAAATTGGTTATCTATAAGCGGCCCAAATTATTATTAAATGTTAATTATTCGTGACATTATATGCTCTCCTATATATATTCGTCTGATACATGACAATTAACAATATCAGAATGTCAATCAATCCTGTTAAAATGGTTCCAAGGAAGTAACTGCAAGATTGATCCTTTTATATCTGGCCAAGACATATTGATCCCGTGTCGAACATTAGAGCGGCTCAATGTGAAAAACGTTTAAAAACTCTTACTCTATGCTCAAAAAGAATCATTCACACTGATATCACTACAATTTGTATAATTAGTTAGTATCTGTATCAACGTGTAGTAAATTAGAAAAAATGAATCAGTTCGGGTACCATTTAAATATTAGTATCGCATATAATATAAGTAAAATGCTAAAAAACAATTACAAATATTTTAGAATTAGACGACAAAATATCGAAAACGGTATAAGATATAATTTACTAAAAATGTATCCTTACATAACGGCGATTCAAAACTATAACCATTATAACTCAACACTAATATACGATTTAAGAATTGAAAGAATCTCTGATGTATTATTTTCGAGTTTATCATCGTATACTTTTGATTTTTCAATAAAATCTGATCTTGATAACTTTCCAGAAACTACATCTTTAGCCAACTCACTGACAGAAATCAGAGTAGAGAATCGACTGGGAAAAAGATCCATTAATTTTTCCATTTTAGAGGCTATATCGGGGAACTGGGCTGCATTATTATCAATAAAGGCTGACAGATTTTCGTTCTGGCTTTTTATTTTTGATCTTAGCGAAGACTCATGCTTTTCCATCTTAGCCAAATTTTTGTGCTTTTTGAAATCTGTTATGATTAACACATATGATTTAAAGGAATCGATTATCTCGTTTATTAAAATAGATACTTGATCAAGAAAATAGGAGACTCTTTCGGCTTTTTCCTGTTTAGAGCTGCGTGTTACAGTAAAATCAAGGCGAGAAAAAACACTTAATAGTAACAAAAAGCAGAAAATTGCTCCACTAACAGTGAGTGGTTTCGAGAATATATGTAGGTCACTGTACGTATACCAAATTTCAATAGGTATATCGTTCTCAGAACATGCATTATTCAAGGTAAGAACCACGGTTGGTCGACCAAATACGTCCAAGTATGAATATGTTATATCATTACTTACTACGAGACCATCAGCCTTTGCACTGACCGATACATCGGTGGAGCCTTCAGGAAGAGAAATCATAAGCTTGAACTCTTTGGCCACGAAATCTTGGTATTGCATGCCAGTCAGGGAAAACTTAAAGGCCTTCCTCTCTGGGCTGCTTTTCAAATATGAAAGGTACTTACCAGTAGGCAAAGCATAACCCAGATGAAAATCAGTCCCCCATCCGCCGAACAGGGGGAAACGGGGTTGAATAACTAACTCTGTGCCAACAGAACGTATCTTAACTTCACTTGTAGATATATTACCTATAAGATCTCGGTAATAGATATTACTGGCACTTCTTGGGACAATAAATACTATTTCACGAACCGCGTTGTTACTGGGCTGAGTCATATCCACAAATCGAGAGTAAGGCCCAGTAAAATTTGGTCCTGTATTTTGTACATTTATATAATCATTTACGGAAACAGTTCCCCACTGTGATATTTTTACTTCTCTAATCAGCTCGGACATAACCAAGTAGTCAACACTGGACTGAAACCTAAGGAAAATGCTTTCAAAGCTAAAGGGTTGAATTTCTTCAGAGCTGATTATTTTTACATTTGATCCAGTTTTGGTATACGGGGAGCGGGTTGAAACCTCGATCACTGTGGAAGGTAGAGCAAAGCTAGACGATTGTTTTAGAATTTTATACGGGGAGTTAACAAAGTAATTCATATGCAGAGACATATAAACAGGGGCGTTTTGGACAATAATATCGGGTTGTGGAGATATTATTCCAGTAAAGGTTGTTTTAAAAATAAGATTAAATTGATCACCATACCTTATAGAAGGAAGGGTTACCAGATACCTTTCAAACTTTAAATCAGAAGTTTTCCCGTCTTTGATAAATTTAAGTGAATTGGATGACTGATCTGTGACCTTGATATGAGCGAGCTTACAAACAAATGTAGAGTTCAACAAGTACACAAAAGAAGAAGGCATAGGACCCCTGGAAGACAAAACAAACTCTTCACTTACATAAGATTTAGCAGTTCGAAGATCTACCGTCCTAGAAACGGACTCAACAATGATCTCCCCTTCATTAGCAAAAACTGACGAAAAAAATGACAAAAAAGCCCAACAGGAAAGCAACATTCCTCACAAGAAGTAATGGATCACCAACACGTAGGCCAATATCAACGCCGACCGCAATTATTTCGTGATTCCCTTCTATTGTCTGATTTTCTAGGAAACTGTTCCGTTAAATATTCCGCTTTTTCCCTTGGAGCACTTATTCCGAATAACTGGGAATTAAAAAACTGGTTTATTTTACTCTTATTAAGTATTCGAATGTCATGATACTTTCTAAAATTCGGTTTAAAACACAGAATAGCTTTGTTATATTAAAGTAGGCTAAGCTTGAACAGCTATTAATATCACTGGAGAAATATTTAGTGAAGAGATCCTTTGTATATTCAGCATTATCTATGCATTGTCTTATGAATATTGCTATATAAAAACGAATTAAATTTTATTATATTGGGATCTTATCTCACGTTATATTAATTTCATTCTAAACAGATTTAGTTACCCTTTTTTAATCTATTTATTTCTATATATAAACCCGTCTTTTCGAGGAACGGTATCTATATATGCACATTTTTATGACGGAAGATAGATGATTTCACAGAATTAGGGTAGTATATACATAAAACAAGTCGTGGGTTAGAAATGTTCATGAACTAAACCGATACCCGTGGTTATGTTTCTCTTCTTTTATGTTCACCCAGCATGCAATCATTGGGTCTACAAACATAAGCTTATTACATATAGTGAATGTGAAATACATAGAAACGATAATTGACATGCTGGTGAGTAGTTTTTGACTTATGAAGTCTCCCAAACTTAAATATCAATTTGATCGAATAACCTCACAAAATAAGGTATTCAGATCGTGAAGCGTCTATCGACTATAAAAAAAAAGATAATTTTTTTAACAGATCCTTATAAGAAGAGTTCAACAGCATGTAACTAATTTTTCTAAATTTTAAAACGTGTAATTACAGAAATCAAAAGATTTTTTTCTTCTGAATTGATAGTTTTAATCAAACATCATTTCGAATCAGTTTGTATTAAAATATGGGCTCTATTTAGCAAAATTATGATTTATTATTAAGCTTTAAATATAGCTATTAATAATGTCATGACCAGGGATCGTGCGATCCGCCAGGTACTTTTCAATAAAAGACATTAATGTAAAAAAAATGAATTAGAGAAAGAAAGTATACCTTAGCAAAGAAAAAATGTTAATCCGGCGTGGAGGCTGGGCCTCGTCCGACTTTTCCCTAAATGGCAAGAGTCGGGTACGACAACACCTATAAAAAAGATAAAAAATGAATGTATTTGATATATCTCAACAACTTCACGTAGATGCAAAATAAATAAGACGAACAGCAAATGATGATTCTTTTTAGCTAAACACCTATATACCAGCAAGATTTTAGGTTATAACACAATATACGTGCAGTACCCCCTTGGGAGTACTCCGTTTTTAATATAAGCATTGAACACGGAAGACCCCGTATATGGCCCCTCAGAATAGGTGCCATTGGTCCCCTCCGATAAATTCGTCATGTTTAACATGTTACCACACTACCCAATATATAAAAGAATCTAAAAGTTCTCCGACCGCCTAAATGTAGTCTTTAATATTTACGAGTCGTGCCGAAAGTTCACGATAATATTATTCGTAATATTTTCAAATCAGATTTTTAACTGCATTATGGTAAAATTTTCCAAAATAAAATCTCAAAATATCAAATACATACATTTTTCAAATTTTTACACTTCAAAAAAAAGAATTTTGAGTACTATATTGAAATCATAACTATATGATTTAATGTGTAGCTATATTTGAAGTATATCAAATAAATTCTTAGCCACGAAATCGTTAGTTACACATATAAAGACACCAATATTTTTAGGTATTCTAAGGTTCCGTTGCTTGTAAGTTATATAATCATTTTTAAGTTCAAATAAGTATTTCTGTTAGCAACAGCAAAAGTTTTGAGTTTTATTTTCTGAGAAAACGAAATAAAAAATTATATATATATATATATATAACTTTAAATATAATTACTTTTTTATTTTGATTTTAATATTTTTAGGACAAATTTGGTAAATTTAAAGAAGAAAATATCCTTGCATGATATTACATGTAATTTAGGATTGAAGCAATTTTTCGAAAATATTTTATTATTTTATAGTTTATCTTATTATTTCTACTTTTACATTTCCCAATCATTTTGAAGGAATGGAAAATATTGAAATTTGAATTTTTATAACTATAAACGTCTAAACTCTTAAAATACCCCCTCCAAGTAGCTAAAAATATTAAAATGTTTTATTGTGTGAGAATATTCGAATAAAATTTATTTTGTCCATATGTTTATTTTGCGAAGGTGAGATTTTATTTGATATTAACGAATTTATTTTTTTATGGAACTAAATTTAGAAAAAAGAAATATTGCAGTCTAATATAATAAAATTGGAAATATACTCCAATCACTCACAAGAAGCAAAGATTTATATCTGTTACACAAGAATTCCTCCGTTGCCGAATACAGGTTACGTAAACAATATAAAATGTATTAATGTGAATATGATACAGAAATTATATAATAAAAAATGATTTAATAAATATTAAACATGAGTAGTGATTTCTTTAAAATTTATTTGAAAAATGCACTCAGTCAGTGCTTTCTGAGATGGGTCCTATAAATAAATTAAATTGATCAAAAGCATACAGAAAAGGCAACAACAAAAAAGAATTCTAAACGCGTAACCAATAAAGTTAATAGAAGGCTGCTGCAGGGTAATTACACTAGGGTTGCAACCCCGTAGAGGATAAAAAACATTTGTTATGATTAACAGCAATGAGAAACACCCAGAAATTACGTAACTGAGATATAGATATTGAAAGACAAAAAGCGAATTGCTTATTACAATACAAATCTATGTGTTCCAGATTAGACGAGTTTGTATCGTCATAATCAGACAAACTGAATATCCATCATACATTTCGGTTTTCTTTCATACCATTTATAACCAGCTAAAAATTCTGAATTTTTATGCATTTATTGTTTTAACTTATTCGGATTCTTTTCTATTATTTTGCTTTTATAACAAGAACCATTTTTGTCACGGTAACAACACAATATAATCATTTTTTATGTTTTATAATATATATTCTTGCATTAAGGTAGGGAATTTGGCGATTCCCTTGGAAGAAGTTCACTGCCGAGTACTTCCCAGCTGGTTGGCAGTACTCGACGGTATTATTTAGCTCGTACTTCATAGACGAAATATATAATAACAATTGGTTCTAAATTAAATCGTGTTTTAGAGTTTATCCCTTTCCAGTCCTCCTCGTCGTCGATCCCTGGCGGGGATCCGACAATATTCTAAATTTTTTCAGTTTGTTTTGCTGATACTAGAATTAAAACCAAATATACGCACATCAAATGCTAAAAATCTGTTTAATAATCTGCAATTTCATATTTTTTGTAATACCGTTAACATAAAAATAATCTAAGGGTTTGTTTTGTTCTTCATTTTAGACGAAATAGTGATTTCCACTCCTATACCTCGATTATGACAGTAGTTCTGTATTGGCCTGTTTTAATGACAAAAATAATGGATATTGGAAGTTATTAAACTTTTCCAATAATTAATAGTATAGAAAGTAGAGCTACGAATTGCCACTTGTAAAAACTTTTTTGAATATTTCTATTGAATCATAGAAGGAATTCATATATATGTTAATTATTTATTGTTTAAATGAGATTTAAGATAAGAGGGATAAATTCTTCATAATTTCGCACCTAACCATACCAAAGCAGGTATCACGGGATATTTTTAATGGCTGTGTTAGTAATGAACTCACTATATCCCAGCATAAATTGGAACATACAGCAGAAACATATATGAGGTAGACCTTGAATCTCCGATAAGAAAATTGCAGACCTGGGGTATTTTACATCTTGTAAGATAAGCCATAGATTATCTAATGATAATAACTAGAAGGCTCATTTGATTATAAATTTTACATTTTCTAAACAATTCATTATTTCTATTACAGTAATAATTAAAAATTTTCTTAAAACTAAAAGATTCATGGGTTGAAATATCTTTTTATTGAAAAATGTTATAATATTATAATTACTTTCAGTAATCAAATAATTCAAATATGATACATAAGCAACAAATATAGGATTTAAAATTTTTAATTAGCAAAAACAGCCTTTCAGTGTTCTTGCAGGAAAGTGCATACAAAAACATGTTAGCTCTATGGCTGTCTTAAATGATGTCAAAAGCAAATTTTTTGAAAAATTTGGGGTGCTGAAAAATCACTTCATAATGATACCGATTTCATTAATTTGACATTTCCATATTTTAAATTTTTACTTTTATTTAAGACACCAAGGCCAAATATTTTTATGATAATTTTGATACACAGCAAAAAGAAATTATTTTAGTGATTAATTTGAGAGAAACAAGTGTTAAGTAGTGAAAAAAATAAAATACAATATTTTTTCCAAATTATCCTTGAAGAATGTTAGATAATTTAGAGCATTACTGCTCATAATAATATTTAATAAACAAAAAAAACTATCACTCGTTTTAATATTTATATTTAAACATACCAATTTAGTAAATAAATACATTTTCAACTGTTTTGGTAGGTTATGCTAATGCCAATTTTTAACAGGATATAATGAATTTTGACGAAACAAGAGTTATGATATAAAATAATAAAATATTTTTTTATTATTAAACTCATTTTTTGTTAATTCAGCAAAGTCAAATGCATTAAAAGTAACAATATAAAATTTGTATTTACATTTAATTAAAATTTAATTTACGCCGAAATGCAGCCATGATTTCATTAAATGAACACATTAGCCGTATTATTTTCATATAATGGTGTTTTGAGTAAAATTGAACATGCTAAGTAATTTATGAAATATTGAGCTCAAAGTTCAATTATAAGATAAACATAACTCAATTTAATCTGGTTTTACTGTAATGATTCTGATAATTTTTTTCACTTATCGGTATTCTTGAAACTTTAAATGCTCCCTGAAGGTTCTACAGGAAGAAGTTTAATTTTGAAAATTTTCATACCGGAATATGACCAGAATATTGCTAGTAGTATATAGAATAAAATAAATAAGCTATATTTTACAAGCAAGGGCATGTTTTTATCCGAATTTCCTTACCGTGACGAACTTCCGAGCTATTATTTTCAAAAACATACGAAGGTTAGCTACCATATGATTTAAAAAGTAACGAAATCTGGTATTTAATACGTTTAAATTATTTAAGAACATTTTGATTATCGCACAAAATAGAGTGTTGGAATACGATCATCATCGAACGATTTTGTCTGGAATAAACCGAGAAATATTAATGCCCGCACTGCAACCTCGTGTAGGGCGTATGAATACAAGTCTTATTCAATAGTTTGTTTCATCATATTTTGGTGCTACGGACTGGGAACTTGGCGTATCCCATGTAGTAGCTTAGAGCCGATAGGCCTCCTACGGAAGGAATGACTATCAGACGACAAGGTGACATCGATGTAGCAATAATAATAAATAACTAACTGCCGCTGCCACAGTAATCAATATTTAACTCTATAAATACTATCGTGTTTCTATTGTCGGACGATTAGTCACGACAATATATTTATATATATTTACAATTTTTCATATATGGATGACCACATTCTAACATAGAGCAAACAACAATAACATTCCATTTATAATACTATAATTAATTTGGCGATATATTCCTATTTGGTACTAGTTATCAAATTTCTTTAAGAAACCTCCTTTTCATATGTTTAGAACATTCAAATTTTGACTTTGTGACGTAACAGAGGTAGTAATAAAAATATTATTTGTACTATTTTTCAAAAGCTTCGGTATGAATTCTTCAAATATGTGCTTTCCACAGTTTTTAGTCAAATTTTACGTTTTATACCTTGACAAATACTATTAAATAACATCAATTAATTATTGGTCGTTTTTATAAATATATTTACTTATCTAAGTAATCATATAAATACTATGCACTGATGGGATATGTATTTTCTGGGTAGCAGTGTGAGACTATTTTTTATTCATACCTTAACTAGAACATAACATGTAAAAAATATATTTCAATTTTGAGTGATATAGATCAACAATATATCCTTGAAAGTCATTATTTGAAGATGGGAAATGATTTTTCATATGCTATATAAAATTTCATATTTTAAACTTGATAAAATATTGATGCTATAATCACTTAGGCCAAAAATTTACCAATTTCAAAAAATAAATTTTCTCGAAAAAGTATAAATTATCAGATATATCTGTCTTCTCTTCATAACGAGCCGAATACTATCCTTTGATATGCATACAAATAAAATTTGAGAACGAACATTCAAACTAAAATAATTCGGGTATAATTTATGAAGATCAATAAGCCAACTTTGATGAAAACTGGCACTGTGTTATACTTAATATTAGAATGTTAAATTATGAGAGGGCACATCTCTCTCTCACAATAAAAATCATCTTATATCAAAAGTTGGAACGATAGCTTCAATGTAGGAAATTCAGAAATCTTCTATTTTCAAAACCGATTTTATTCTTAATAAATCGCATTTAATTTGAAAACTGATTCTTACATGTTCCAATCAAGCCATTCACGACATTTTATATGCATTATATATTACCTAAATTAAAGAGAAACATTGCATAGCGACAGGAAACACATCTCTATTCTGTTAATTAATCAACAATTTTGAAAGATAATATATATGAGCTAAGCCAGGCTATAACGTTTTATATTGTGGTGCTTGTCATCAACAGACTTATTATGCAAACGTCTTATATAAATGGATCTATATGCGGCAATAGCGCTATTCTGCAATATCCGATGTTGCAACGATTCCCCAGGATCACACATAATAATCAAAGATTCCTACATGTATAATATATAAACTATTTTAGAACTAATCTAATTATTTATATATATATCTCTCTCTGCTAATAACATGTTTCAACACATATTAAATACTGCTATTATAAATAAAACTAATTACTTCATTCATTGCAACAACCATACCCTTAATGAAACGGTGATCAGACCATTGCTTTTTATAAAAGGTTAATACTGTGTTTTGTAATGAGATGCAAGATAATATAAATTATCAAGCATGTTTCCTACGCCGAAACTAGAAGGTTTTCTATCTTTTATAACACGGCAACAAGGGGTGTGAAAAACTTTAATCATAATTGCCTATCCAGATATAGACCGGTTATAATTCTATATAAAAAATACCATTTGTATCATGGAATTTTTTGTAGATTCCCCTTTATTCTGGGTAATGAAATTCCGAACTGTAAAGAGAACATTCAGAGGTTTCATTATCTCTACTTTTCCTAGTAACATCAATTTCTTTCAACTTCATTTTCATAAATAATTAGCCCTGAGAAAATAAATTTAGAAAAATATTAAAACAGAAATTAATTCATCAATTTCTGAATAAAAATTAATTATAGTGTCGAGATCTGTACAAGGGGATTTCCCCTTGAGCCTCAGCACATACAGAGAAAGGCAT
>LDMZ01011107.1:0-10633 GCA_001455285.1 Sphaeromyxa zaharoni
TCTTCCAAGTTTTCTCAGTTTTAACCATCGTCTTGTCGCCAAATGTACTGTATAATAAGACGTGACAATGCCCCTCACGCATATCTCTAACTACAATGTATAACAATGCACTTTAAAGAAACTAATTTTTTATTTGTTTGAAGGGAGAATAATAGGCAAAAGTAGTAGTTTGTTTTCTTTCCCTGTTTTTCTGTTGCAATAAACGACGAGTCTATTTAAATTTGGATTTAGAATAAGAAATAAAATGAAATTATTAAGATAATAGGGTGATACTTACATCTTATTATATATGTACGAATTAGTCCTATGATTCCGAGGTGATTCTGTAATCTCGATTTAAAGTGTGAATTTTTGCAAAGACTGATTAGCATAATGGTCATGGGAAAGGAAATTCAGACTTATGCATTAATGTAGCCTATCCGAATTAACTGCCTACATTTCAGTTTGAGAGAGGCATCTAGAATATATCAAACGCAGATTTATAAAAAAATTTATTAGATGCTATTATGTTGTTATATTGCTGAAGTAATCATGCATTTTTATCCAACATAAATTCTTAAAATACATTTAAATGAGTTTTTGAGATGCATTAGAGGTTTGTGTTATATCGGTAAGTGATTAAAATTTTGTGTCGTCAATTGAGATATTAGTGAAATTCGATTTATTTTCAATGAGAACGGAATGTCTTTGCATCCAAATTAGCTTCATGTAATAATAGATTTATAAAAGGAAGATATGAAAATAAAGTTCAAATGTAACTAGATATGAGAGGCTGCAACCAACAGAATGTCAAAAAATTTTATCAATGATAGTTAATTCCTAGATATCTTAGTTGTATTAAAATTTTTCAAATGACTTCAAGAGCGCACAAAAGCGCATAGTTATTTTTAAATGTTTATTATGTTCTATTTTTTTACAAGAAGTTTTGAGGATGTTTAAATCATTTTAACTTTTCGCAAATACTTTTTATTTGGTACTGGATCGGGTTTGGAACAAAATTTACGTTTTACTGATTGTTTTAGTAAAATATTGAATTTAGGAAGGTAAATTCTTGCATATGATATCAATAACATATATTAATGCATGGGAACTATAAACTAATGATGTTTGTATACCCTCACTGAATAATACTCTCAAATTGTTCAGCATATTAAGTTTAATACTATGATTAGTTGAGGCAATAAAACACTTAATGCAATATTAGATTTTTAAATTCTTTAAGTTAAAAACAGAACATTATCCACCTAAGTGAATTTTTACTTATAAAGAGAGTACAAGAGAGTTTTGTTGTTGTCTAATAAACTATTACAAGTCAACTTTTAGTGTCATTATAAAAAGATAACAAAAAAATTATCGGGTAGCTCCTCTTTCGAGAATTATATATCAAAATGAATAAGAGCCTATAATAAGGATTAAAATGCAAGAAAATGAATGAGATTTCGCCTTTTAATAATATATTTATAAAGAGCTATACATGGAATTTGGAGAATTTCAAACATAAACTTAAAGGGAAGTTTTTTTATTTGGAATTAGTTATTCGATCCCGGAGGCAACAGTACAACAAACAAAATCCCGCCTTCTTCTGTAATGTCAGTTTCGTATACATATGCCCTGTGCTTATCGCAGCCCTCGATATTCGGTAGGTAATATATAAATTGCTGACTTTCAGCTGTATGAAATAAGTAAATAGGATAATACATATAATTATTCATATTAATTGTTTGTCATGAATATAGTTTATTATTCTGTTGTTCTTTCGAAAAATATCCGATCATTCGAATTGGATTACTTGAAAGCTATTTGGAATAGTGCAACAATTTTTCGGACTCAGTATATATGGGAGCTAAGAAAATATTGGATGAGTCATTGAACGAGAGGTTCAGCCAAGGTATTCGAAATCGTTCAATTAGTTATTGTACTTCTTTTGAAAAATGCAAACTAACATATAGAAAGTTTAATTATTTCTATTTACACAATGTAGTGTTAGAAATCTTCAAACACAATTATTATTTACTTTTTGGTGCTTCCTCAATATAGCTAAAACTTTTATTTAGTTTTAGTTCAAAATTATTAACTAAAATATATTGACAAATTGCTTTTGGTATATGCCTATTCTAGATATATAAAAAATAAAATCCAAAAAATTTATTTCCTATAATGATTCCTTAGGTTGTTTCACTCTTAGCAGGAAAGAAATTTTGAACAAGATGTATTTCCAGATGTAAAATACATGTGTTATCCCTATAATTTGAATAACTTCGAAACAAACTAATCCTAACCAGATGATTAAAATATGCAATTGAACGTTTATTTCCTTACTTAGATGAGTTTAAAACAAAGAAATATAATTGGGGAATGAAATTCAAAGAACTATTTTGACATGCCGCGCTTCAATCTAGATTCAACTGATGTAACTATCCGAAGCGCTAGTTGGCACAATTTCTCTGCACTTGCTGACAGGAGCTAACGAAAACAATCTATATCAAATAATTATTTTTCTACGACAACCATGCTTTAAAATAATTTATTTTATTTTATTCAGAAAAAGATATGTTTTAACAGAATTAACAATGTAGAAAATTCAAAAAATTATACCTTTGAAAAAGGATGGTGAAATTTAAAGCTTATGTTATTCCAAATCATACGATTGGTAATTATTTGCTGCATTTTTATTCAAATAAAATAAAATTTTAGATAAAAACATCTGAATTAATTTACAAATTAACAGATTTTTGTTGAAGTTCAATTAGATTTTAAAAATTTTCACAATTAAATTTATATCATATATCCAGTTATGCATAAATTTTTTAGATATAACGTTAACAGCAATCTGTATTTTATGTTTTGGAGAAACAAGTTTTACATGAAGTGTAAGTCATAACGAAGTTTTTCAACGAACCATTAATATTAAAAATATGATTTAGTGGATTCATGAAAAGGAAAATGTTTAATTTGTTTAAAAATATTTGTTGATTAGTCCTAGATTTGATAATTTCAAAGTGGAAATGTTGAAGAAGGAAAGTTTTGGGTTTAAAATTTAGATCTGAGAAAGCAGGGGAATTGGGGCATCAGGAATGTATATTATTTACGGTGTCATTAGCAGCAACCCGAGAAACAATGATTTTTGCAATATATGTGTTTGTATTGATTGTTTAACTGTATCAAAAGTAGCTCATATATTAAAAACATGAAATTTACATTGGATTATATCCAGTTTTTGATGTAATTATTTTTAATTAGAATTTTATGCATTTTGATACCAATTAGTTTTGGCTTATCTACTCTAATTTACAGAATCTGTGAATATCCAATTTAAAAGCCAATAGTCACTTAGGAAGTTGGATACTACAATTTTAACAGGTAATAATTGATATTTAATGATTTCGTCTAAACTGACAGATTCAATTTTTCAAAATATCACTCAATCTTTTTTTATTTCAAATAATCGCTCTAGAATAGTAAAAACAATCAAATTGATATCAATGGCATGGAAGTGTTCATTCGAATATCTAATTTATTCGACACATACAAGTCAAGGAAAATAACAATGTAACAGAAGACTTTACACTGGTGAATTTTCAAGGTAAGATATTAAAACGATTTACGGTGTAATTTTAAAACTTTAATTTCGCAAAATAAAGCATAATTCTAACTCAATCCATGTTAATCAAAATTATCTCATCATATAAAATAATTTTTTAGCATTTTTTATTTCTCGTCTGATTGAGATCATTTAGATTTTCATGTCAATTAATTTAAAAGATTATTTATGGAATAAATGAGGAATAATTAATTTATCCTTTCTCTAACAAACCAAACTTTAACATATCTGATATAACAATAACAATTTTTGCTTGAAAAACGAATTTTTTTTATTCCAGTTTAAATTTTTAATCTATTTTAATTATAGATCCAAAATATTTCTTCAGCTTGAATGGAAAAATTTTAGATATGAGATTTATAGGAAATTATACTGGACGTATATTTCAATATTAGAAATCATTTATGCACACATAAAATGTTTGAAATTGATATTCAAAGTAATTCAAAAATTCAGAAATTATTTTTTTTTCATTTAAAATACTGTCCATCATATCATATTTTATTATATATTATTCAAATACATGATTTTATCATCACTAAACTCGATGATATTATTCTGAAAATTAATGTATTTATTTTAAGGTTATTAAATCAATTGATAATTGCAGTCATTGCCCATTTAACAGTCGATCAATATTATATTTCATTAAAACTGCCTATCACATGTATTTAGATTTCTACTAATAATATTGAAATTTTATTAACTGCGGTGGGTTTAAATGAACTTTCAAATTTATCAAGGGATTTACATGAAACAATAAAAATATTAATTAATTTTTAAACCAGGGAGCAATTTTTTTAAGATTTAATGC
This sequence comes from Sphaeromyxa zaharoni, assembly GCA_001455285.1. Taxonomy (NCBI): domain Eukaryota; kingdom Metazoa; phylum Cnidaria; class Myxozoa; order Bivalvulida; family Sphaeromyxidae; genus Sphaeromyxa; species Sphaeromyxa zaharoni. The sequence continues at coordinate 4,416 of LDMZ01011107.1, forward strand.
ATTTGGGTTGTTTTGATAATGGTATTTTGTCATCAACTATATTGGGATATTGTTTTATTATGCGTAATAAATATATAATTTCCTAACAATAGCATTTTACTATATTATTTCCCTGATTCAAAAGTTTTCAACACGATTCGGGATTTCATTTTTATAAATTTGTTTTGTTGATCGTTAAATTATTATCCTAATAACAAAAAAATTTGTCATGAATTCTAAAATTCCACTAAAAATCCTAATTTTAAGTAATTTCAGTCCAATGCAACTATTGTAAACGTATTAATTGACGGCATCAGGCAAACAATGTAATGGCAATTATAAATATGTAATCACAAGTTCATCGTTACTTTCTCACAAGAACAAATTGGATCATCACAAAGGAAATTATTTCTTTTGATTTAAAAATAGAGAAGAATTAAGCACAAATAAGCATCGCAAAACAAAAATACAATTACTCAATCTGAATAGTGTTAATAATAATATTAATCACAAATTTGATTATTTCACGTAAAATTGAAAAGTTTGTCTTTTAATAGAATACAATAATAGCATACAACCAGCAAGATTAAATTCATTCGCCATTAATTTTAACGTAAGTACAACTACTAAATTTTTAAACAAACCATTAGATCACATCCATATAAAAACAATTTCAATGTAAAGTAACTTTCTCAGTTATAAAAAATGGATCAACTGAACATTCACGATGTATGTTTAAAACGCAGTAAACACCCTGCCTATTGGTCTTGCAGGAAAACATCACCACGTTACACATACTTCAAATTGATTATAAGCCCAGAGGAAAACTGTCACATCTACGAATGTGAACAGTAAACATCAGATATTCAAGAAGCATCAGAAAAAGCGAATTTTTTCAACAAAAAATCAAACTGAATTAAAATGATGATAAAAAATCACGCAACATATGTAAAAGTAAAAAACGTTAAATACATATCTACATAATCCAACAAAACCGATTTAATTATTTTTAAAAAACGGCTTTTCTAGGTATACAAGAGGGGCCAGAACAAGATCTCTATTTGGAACTTTAATGGGAAGCGTACGACTTCGTAAATAGTCCTCGTTAGATTGGTTTTCACTCTCATCGGGTCTAAATACAAATTCGTTGGATGATTCAAAGGGTTTGGAGGGGTCGTAGTTCTCCAAAAATTTTCTCAAATTAGGCATATCCTTTTTTAATGATGGTAGGTTAGACTTCCTGAAATAGTAGATTTATGAACAGTTTAATTATCACTTCAATATAGCAACAACTTCCTCAGTAGACATTGGGTTGGTGGGCTCCCCCTCCTGAACAGAATCTTGAACGTTCGTTTTGGTTGCAGCTTCCGGAGCCTGAAAACGACTAAGAAAAATCCAATAAAATTGAATGTCATTAAAAAAATATATCGTAAAAATCAAAGCGATGAGGGTGGAAGAGTTCAATTATGATAAAATTATAAGACTCAAACACATAAAAATATCTTAACGATACAACTATTAATCTCGATTAAAAAACATCGAAAATTCAATTTTAGAAGGTTTCGGTAAATCAATAAAAAGAGATGGTATCTTGTCAATACTAAACTTATGCTTGTTAAAACCAATCCACAAAAAGAGAAATTTAACATTACAATACAAAGCTCATGATATAATAACTACATTTTAATGTTTTAACAAGCCAAAAAAATTTATTATTTCATTTGAGCGAACAATATATAAAGCGCAATTCATTTAATAAAAAGACGGAAAAAATAAGGTTAGTAGCATATATTAGAATAGAATTTGGAGCCAACCCTCCGTACAAAAAAATTAATCAAACAGAATAAATTTATATGAGAGCTGTACTGTACATCATTAGCATCCTTCAAAATATTGGATTCGGCCTTAGCAATATCGGTCCACTTTAGTATAAGGAGTTTTGCTCTTCTCTTGAAACCCGAATCTTTGACAGCTCGACGAAAATTATTTACGGCAAGACCTATGCGAGTTCCCTATAACCATTACATCCACTTTTAAATCGCTGAACCATCAATTCTTTTGATCCAAATTTATGCTCCTCCAGGCATGAAAAAATCCTGCCGAGACGATCCTTGTCGGTAACCTTATCATCGAACAGTCAATAATTTATAAAGCGATAAAACAAGTTCTCCTTCCGCATTATAAGAATTCTCTATGGCACGCTTCCATAAAACCTGCCTCTTACTCATCAAATACTGCGACAATTAAGCCAACCACCCCCAAAAAGTGATGGTTCCCGCAAATGCGCAGAAAAGGCGGTCTTAAATTTTTTTAAATAAACGGCGTTATCTTAAATATAGCAACATTTTTTAGTCTATTGTGTGGTTAAATTTTGTATTTCGTTTTTTTTAATTTTTCATCTGGATTAAAGATGATAATATACTGTATGTCATATTTTAGGTTTTTTTTTCATTGCAATATTTGAATTTTACGTATAATAACCTTCAATTTTTTCGTCAAGTTAAATAAAAAAGATTGATTATTCAGTAGCTCAAATTTATTTTATTATCCGTTGCATTCAAGAAATATTTATTTTTTTAAAACAACTTTAAACCCTCAACAGTTATTTTTGTGGTTAATCAGTTTCTTGTACTTGTTTTTATCAAAATCGAATTCCAGGTTTTCATAACTATGTAAACCAACATGATCCTTACATAATTATACCATTGCCCACGTTAAATCGCGACGAATTGCGATTTGAATACACTTCAAAATGCGCATTACTATTTTCAAAATGAATTAAACTTCGATTATTATTTAAAATTTTTATTAAGATGAGCCGCAACATCACTTTAGCGCGATTTTTCTTTATACGTCAAAGAGAGAAAATTTGAGGCGGTCGAAAAGCATGTAATTTGTGTTATTTGTAGTGAATTGCTTTGCTTTCGCATGGATCATTATCATGTTTTTTAAATGTTTTTATAATAATATTTATTAGAAAAGAACAATTAACCATATTATTTTGTAATACCTTTATATAAATTCAAAGATAATGAACGGTGCTATTTTCATTATTATGGTGTAAATCTATTTATCAAGGCTTGTTTAATAGTTATGAGTTACTTTGTCGAATAAGATTTTCTTTACACTGTTGTTATTTTAGGTTTTATTTTTTACGCAAAAGAAATATATGGTAGAGTGAAAAGTGGCTTTAATTTTATGTTAGATTCGTTATAGTAAACAATGTTTAGTTTTAAAATCGCATCTAAATATTTTAGGGTCTTTTTGATCTAAATATTTTAAAACAGTAGCCTGTATAATGATATCCTACAACAATAAACGTTTATTTATGTTTTTTTCTTTCTTATTACTCTTGTTATTTTTATCAAATAAATTGAGCCGTTGAATATATTTTGATTCCTTAGGGTCTCCTCAAGTAGTTGTTAACTCCAGAATTCAGAAGTTTTCTTTTCTATTATTTTTATAAAACCTTGCGTTGAGTCGTCAATGGGCTATTGAGACATTCCTATTGGGCTATCTACTCTATCAGGATAAAAAAGTGGTAACATTTTTTAGATAATAAATATTTTCGTCACTGACTTTGTTGTGTAATGTGTGCTTTTCCTTGGTATTTGAACCGCCCAAAGGATTCTCTGAATCGAATAATATATATTCATATATAAAATACAAAAAATGAAAAATGAATTCTGGATTTTTTTTTCATAATATTGACTTTGTACAGACGTGAAATTTATATCGGTTGGGTGTCAATGGTTTAATTTTCGTGTTTCATCCGAATAAAATTCATTAATGCTATGATAATCTTCATATTAAGGAAGTAATTTTAATTCTTTATAGTATTCGATTAATAAAAAACATAAAATTTTGAAATGATTTACTTAAGAAACATTTTTTATATACGATCACGATTGATACTAGTAGGTCATAATTTTTATTTGCTATATTGTGCTCTCGTAAACTATCTCAAGATAATTTAAATACTTTCAGGTACAATGTTTGTTTTATTCGTCTAAATAATCGAAACAGTCTATTATATATTTCATCAAATTTGTTTCTGTATTTATTATCCATGTTTTATTCCATCTTTTACGTTGAAAAAAGATTTTTCCACAATTCTAGATACTTAATTCAAATTAAAATATATTTATATAAATTAAAACAGATTTTAACTTACTGAGCGATATGAAACTAAAATTCATATCAATTTTCATTACATATGAACACATAATAAGTTTATTTTTCTTCTTTTATAAGTCTTATAAAATTTGATTCGATTTATTAATTAATTAGCTAGAATGACCTGGAATGTAAAAGATATTTGTGAATTGCTGCATATTTTTCGATCAATAATATCAGGATATATAAATTGATGCAAAATGAAAATAATTTGTTTTTTTTTGAAAGACCGAATCATCTTGTATAACAAGTTAATAAATAATATATTTATAATTTGTTGGGATCAATAATTAAAACCGTTACTGTCACTAATTTTGATAAATATATATCATTGAAATTGACTTTAACCTTGAATAAATGAAATATATTTTGTTGTAGTTAAATGACATGACTCCTAATGAAAATTCTTATTCTTGATATAAAGCCATTACCAAATTGAATAACTAAATCTCCCTTTCATATTTTGTTAATTTTTAATGCAATCTTAATTTGATTTTTTTAGCCAAATTAATTACTGTACCCTTAATATCACAAACAATAGATCCCTCTAAAATATGAGAAGGACCCTGGAAATAATAAAGCTTTGGCCAGGAATTATACGATTTACTGAACTAATGGAGCTGAATGAATTACAGCGAATAAATATATTTTTATTAATTACTTAATAAATTTTAATGAATAGAATATATTAAAAACTGATATTGATATATAAACAAGATTAAATTTCAGATGGCATCGTAGTCTTATAATTTAGATTTCACACTATATTTAAAAAAAATATAAGAATAATCACGTATATTAATTTTATTTTCTCATTTAAAAGATTAGGTTAAATATAATAGAAAAAAAATATAAATCTAAATTGATAGTTTGTTTCATTTCTAAATGTTAACAATATAAAAGTTTTCGCGGTGGGGAATACTCTTTTAATATCTTCCAAATAAGCAATATATTTCGAAAATGTTAGGTAAATCCCACACGAATTATACACGATTACCATTGGGAATAATTTAAAAATTAATATAACAAAACAAATAGCAAAAGCTCGTATAAGACGAATGAAAAGTAAAAATAAATAATATATTTAATCTTGCTTTAAGGATCAATTCGAAAAAAAGTTGCATAAAAACACCAAATAATTGAAGTTTTTTAGGTCGAATGCATTGAAATTCTATAAACGTTAGTTGAATAAATTTTGAAATCTGGCATCGATCTTGCTATGTCTGTATGTGTTTTAATTGAAAATATGAACTTTTTGTAATTTTTCGTAAACAAACTATTCAGTTCAAAGCTGTATGTTATATATTATTCGGATTTAATATAGAATATTCGAAAATATCCATATCTGTCACATAGTTATATTTATACTCAGTTTAAAAATTAAAACAAAAACTTGATAAATATATTTGCAGTAACTTTTCTTTCCCCCTCCATCAATTTATACATAAAATTATTTTGATTAATAAATATTTATTAAAATATTTTTAGGTGTATTTGTAATTAATTTTTGATAACAAATGTAAAAGAATCATAGTACATCTATAATTAGGTGGATATATTAGTTTTAAACGGATATATACAAAAAGAACTACATAAAAAAGTTGATTATTTTACATGGAATACATTAAAAACTAGTTATAATTTTTACTAATAATTTTAATATTCTTCCAACATGATCAGATATTTTCAATTATCAATAAGATTTTTTTAATTTTTTTTTCAATTTTTGCAAAAAAAACTAATCAGAAATTCTATTTAAATTAACTATAAAATTCATTTGCATCAAACTCAAATACCATCAAATCAATGACCTCTACGACTTTTAATGTTAGATAATTTAATTTATCGTTTTATATATTTACGGGATCTATGTATGTTGCAGATATTAAATTTTTCAAAAATATTTAATAATTCAGATGTTATTTCTCCTAATATGCTATCTATAGGTCAATATAACTTTAAAAACAGATATTGGAAAATTTATTGTTCGAAATATATAAGTCCTAATTTCGATGCATTTACAATTCCGAGGTTTTTTATTTTTAACGGATTCATTAATTTGC
>LDMZ01011108.1:0-10634 GCA_001455285.1 Sphaeromyxa zaharoni
TCTTCCAAGTTTTCTCAGTTTTAACCATCGTCTTGTCGCCAAATGTACTGTATAATAAGACGTGACAATGCCCCTCACGCATATCTCTAACTACAATGTATAACAATGCACTTTAAAGAAACTAATTTTTTATTTGTTTGAAGGGAGAATAATAGGCAAAAGTAGTAGTTTGTTTTCTTTCCCTGTTTTTCTGTTGCAATAAACGACGAGTCTATTTAAATTTGGATTTAGAATAAGAAATAAAATGAAATTATTAAGATAATAGGGTGATACTTACATCTTATTATATATGTACGAATTAGTCCTATGATTCCGAGGTGATTCTGTAATCTCGATTTAAAGTGTGAATTTTTGCAAAGACTGATTAGCATAATGGTCATGGGAAAGGAAATTCAGACTTATGCATTAATGTAGCCTATCCGAATTAACTGCCTACATTTCAGTTTGAGAGAGGCATCTAGAATATATCAAACGCAGATTTATAAAAAAATTTATTAGATGCTATTATGTTGTTATATTGCTGAAGTAATCATGCATTTTTATCCAACATAAATTCTTAAAATACATTTAAATGAGTTTTTGAGATGCATTAGAGGTTTGTGTTATATCGGTAAGTGATTAAAATCTTTTGTCGTCAATTGAGATATTAGTGAAATTTGATTTATTTTCAATGAAAACGGAATGTCTTTGCATCCCAATTAGCTTCATGTCATAATAGATTTATAAAAGGAAGATATGAAAATAAAGTTCAAATGCAACTCGATATGAGAGGCTGCAACCAACAGAATGTCAAAAACCTTTATCAATGACAGTTAATTCCTAGATATCTTAGTTGTATTAGAATGTTTCAAAGGACTTCAAGAGCGCACAAAAGCGCATAGTTATTTTTAAATGTTTATTATGTTCTATTTTTCTACAAGAAGTTTTGAGGATGTTTAAAATCATTTTAACTTTTCGCTAATACTTTTTATTTGGTACTGGATCGGGTTTGGAACAAAATTTTCGTTTTACTGATTTTTTTAGTAAAATATTGAATTTAGGAAGGTAAACCCTTGCATATGATATCAATAACATATATTAATGCATGGGAACTATAAACTAATGATTTTTGTATACCCACACTGAATAATACTCTCAAATTGTTCAGCATATTAAGTTAAATACTATGATTTGTTGAGGCAATAAAACACTTAATGCAATATTAGATTTTAAAATTCTTTAAGTTAAAAACAGAACATTAGCCACCTAAGTGACTTTTTACTTATAAAGAGAGTACAAGAGAGTTTTGTTGTTGTCTAATAAACTATTACAAGTCAACTTTTAGTGTCATTATAAAAAGATAACAAAAAAATTATCGGGTAGCTCCTCTTTCGAGAATTATATATCAAAATGAATAAGAGCCTATAATAAGGATTAAAATGCAAGAAAATGAATGAGATTTCGCCTTTTAATAATATATTTATAAAGAGCTATACATGGAATTTGGAGAATTTCAAACATAAACTTAAAGGGAAGTTTTTTTATTTGGAATTAGTTATTCGATCCCGGAGGCAACAGTACAACAAACAAAATCCCGCCTTCTTCTGTAATGTCAGTTTCGTATACATATGCCCTGTGCTTATCGCAGCCCTCGATATTCGGTAGGTAATATATAAATTGCTGACTTTCAGCTGTATGAAATAAGTAAATAGGATAATACATATAATTATTCATATTAATTGTTTGTCATGAATATAGTTTATTATTCTGTTGTTCTTTCGAAAAATATCCGATCATTCGAATTGGATTACTTGAAAGCTATTTGGAATAGTGCAACAATTTTTCGGACTCAGTATATATGGGAGCTAAGAAAATATTGGATGAGTCATTGAACGAGAGGTTCAGCCAAGGTATTCGAAATCGTTCAATTAGTTATTGTACTTCTTTTGAAAAATGCAAACTAACATATAGAAAGTTTAATTATTTCTATTTACACAATGTAGTGTTAGAAATCTTCAAACACAATTATTATTTACTTTTTGGTGCTTCCTCAATATAGCTAAAACTTTTATTTAGTTTTAGTTCAAAATTATTAACTAAAATATATTGACAAATTGCTTTTGGTATATGCCTATTCTAGATATATAAAAAATAAAATCCAAAAAATTTATTTCCTATAATGATTCCTTAGGTTGTTTCACTCTTAGCAGGAAAGAAATTTTGAACAAGATGTATTTCCAGATGTAAAATACATGTGTTATCCCTATAATTTGAATAACTTCGAAACAAACTAATCCTAACCAGATGATTAAAATATGCAATTGAACGTTTATTTCCTTACTTAGATGAGTTTAAAACAAAGAAATATAATTGGGGAATGAAATTCAAAGAACTATTTTGACATGCCGCGCTTCAATCTAGATTCAACTGATGTAACTATCCGAAGCGCTAGTTGGCACAATTTCTCTGCACTTGCTGACAGGAGCTAACGAAAACAATCTATATCAAATAATTATTTTTCTACGACAACCATGCTTTAAAATAATTTATTTTATTTTATTCAGAAAAAGATATGTTTTAACAGAATTAACAATGTAGAAAATTCAAAAAATTATACCTTTGAAAAAGGATGGTGAAATTTAAAGCTTATGTTATTCCAAATCATACGATTGGTAATTATTTGCTGCATTTTTATTCAAATAAAATAAAATTTTAGATAAAAACATCTGAATTAATTTACAAATTAACAGATTTTTGTTGAAGTTCAATTAGATTTTAAAAATTTTCACAATTAAATTTATATCATATATCCAGTTATGCATAAATTTTTTAGATATAACGTTAACAGCAATCTGTATTTTATGTTTTGGAGAAACAAGTTTTACATGAAGTGTAAGTCATAACGAAGTTTTTCAACGAACCATTAATATTAAAAATATGATTTAGTGGATTCATGAAAAGGAAAATGTTTAATTTGTTTAAAAATATTTGTTGATTAGTCCTAGATTTGATAATTTCAAAGTGGAAATGTTGAAGAAGGAAAGTTTTGGGTTTAAAATTTAGATCTGAGAAAGCAGGGGAATTGGGGCATCAGGAATGTATATTATTTACGGTGTCATTAGCAGCAACCCGAGAAACAATGATTTTTGCAATATATGTGTTTGTATTGATTGTTTAACTGTATCAAAAGTAGCTCATATATTAAAAACATGAAATTTACATTGGATTATATCCAGTTTTTGATGTAATTATTTTTAATTAGAATTTTATGCATTTTGATACCAATTAGTTTTGGCTTATCTACTCTAATTTACAGAATCTGTGAATATCCAATTTAAAAGCCAATAGTCACTTAGGAAGTTGGATACTACAATTTTAACAGGTAATAATTGATATTTAATGATTTCGTCTAAACTGACAGATTCAATTTTTCAAAATATCACTCAATCTTTTTTTATTTCAAATAATCGCTCTAGAATAGTAAAAACAATCAAATTGATATCAATGGCATGGAAGTGTTCATTCGAATATCTAATTTATTCGACACATACAAGTCAAGGAAAATAACAATGTAACAGAAGACTTTACACTGGTGAATTTTCAAGGTAAGATATTAAAACGATTTACGGTGTAATTTTAAAACTTTAATTTCGCAAAATAAAGCATAATTCTAACTCAATCCATGTTAATCAAAATTATCTCATCATATAAAATAATTTTTTAGCATTTTTTATTTCTCGTCTGATTGAGATCATTTAGATTTTCATGTCAATTAATTTAAAAGATTATTTATGGAATAAATGAGGAATAATTAATTTATCCTTTCTCTAACAAACCAAACTTTAACATATCTGATATAACAATAACAATTTTTGCTTGAAAAACGAATTTTTTTTATTCCAGTTTAAATTTTTAATCTATTTTAATTATAGATCCAAAATATTTCTTCAGCTTGAATGGAAAAATTTTAGATATGAGATTTATAGGAAATTATACTGGACGTATATTTCAATATTAGAAATCATTTATGCACACATAAAATGTTTGAAATTGATATTCAAAGTAATTCAAAAATTCAGAAATTATTTTTTTTTCATTTAAAATACTGTCCATCATATCATATTTTATTATATATTATTCAAATACATGATTTTATCATCACTAAACTCGATGATATTATTCTGAAAATTAATGTATTTATTTTAAGGTTATTAAATCAATTGATAATTGCAGTCATTGCCCATTTAACAGTCGATCAATATTATATTTCATTAAAACTGCCTATCACATGTATTTAGATTTCTACTAATAATATTGAAATTTTATTAACTGCGGTGGGTTTAAATGAACTTTCAAATTTATCAAGGGATTTACATGAAACAATAAAAATATTAATTAATTTTTAAACCAGGGAGCAATTTTTTTAAGATTTAATGCATTTGGGTTGTTTTGATAATGGTATTTTGTCATCAACTATATTGGGATATTGTTTTATTATGCGTAATAAATATATAATTTCCTAACAATAGCATTTTACTATATTATTTCCCTGATTCAAAAGTTTTCAACACGATTCGGGATTTCATTTTTATAAATTTGTTTTGTTGATCGTTAAATTATTATCCTAATAACAAAAAAATTTGTCATGAATTCTAAAATTCCACTAAAAATCCTAATTTTAAGTAATTTCAGTCCAATGCAACTATTGTAAACGTATTAATTGACGGCATCAGGCAAACAATGTAATGGCAATTATAAATATGTAATCACAAGTTCATCGTTACTTTCTCACAAGAACAAATTGGATCATCACAAAGGAAATTATTTCTTTTGATTTAAAAATAGAGAAGAATTAAGCACAAATAAGCATCGCAAAACAAAAATACAATTACTCAATCTGAATAGTGTTAATAATAATATTAATCACAAATTTGATTATTTCACGTAAAATTGAAAAGTTTGTCTTTTAATAGAATACAATAATAGCATACAACCAGCAAGATTAAATTCATTCGCCATTAATTTTAACGTAAGTACAACTACTAAATTTTTAAACAAACCATTAGATCACATCCATATAAAAACAATTTCAATGTAAAGTAACTTTCTCAGTTATAAAAAATGGATCAACTGAACATTCACGATGTATGTTTAAAACGCAGTAAACACCCTGCCTATTGGTCTTGCAGGAAAACATCACCACGTTACACATACTTCAAATTGATTATAAGCCCAGAGGAAAACTGTCACATCTACGAATGTGAACAGTAAACATCAGATATTCAAGAAGCATCAGAAAAAGCGAATTTTTTCAACAAAAAATCAAACTGAATTAAAATGATGATAAAAAATCACGCAACATATGTAAAAGTAAAAAACGTTAAATACATATCTACATAATCCAACAAAACCGATTTAATTATTTTTAAAAAACGGCTTTTCTAGGTATACAAGAGGGGCCAGAACAAGATCTCTATTTGGAACTTTAATGGGAAGCGTACGACTTCGTAAATAGTCCTCGTTAGATTGGTTTTCACTCTCATCGGGTCTAAATACAAATTCGTTGGATGATTCAAAGGGTTTGGAGGGGTCGTAGTTCTCCAAAAATTTTCTCAAATTAGGCATATCCTTTTTTAATGATGGTAGGTTAGACTTCCTGAAATAGTAGATTTATGAACAGTTTAATTATCACTTCAATATAGCAACAACTTCCTCAGTAGACATTGGGTTGGTGGGCTCCCCCTCCTGAACAGAATCTTGAACGTTCGTTTTGGTTGCAGCTTCCGGAGCCTGAAAACGACTAAGAAAAATCCAATAAAATTGAATGTCATTAAAAAAATATATCGTAAAAATCAAAGCGATGAGGGTGGAAGAGTTCAATTATGATAAAATTATAAGACTCAAACACATAAAAATATCTTAACGATACAACTATTAATCTCGATTAAAAAACATCGAAAATTCAATTTTAGAAGGTTTCGGTAAATCAATAAAAAGAGATGGTATCTTGTCAATACTAAACTTATGCTTGTTAAAACCAATCCACAAAAAGAGAAATTTAACATTACAATACAAAGCTCATGATATAATAACTACATTTTAATGTTTTAACAAGCCAAAAAAATTTATTATTTCATTTGAGCGAACAATATATAAAGCGCAATTCATTTAATAAAAAGACGGAAAAAATAAGGTTAGTAGCATATATTAGAATAGAATTTGGAGCCAACCCTCCGTACAAAAAAATTAATCAAACAGAATAAATTTATATGAGAGCTGTACTGTACATCATTAGCATCCTTCAAAATATTGGATTCGGCCTTAGCAATATCGGTCCACTTTAGTATAAGGAGTTTTGCTCTTCTCTTGAAACCCGAATCTTTGACAGCTCGACGAAAATTATTTACGGCAAGACCTATGCGAGTTCCCTATAACCATTACATCCACTTTTAAATCGCTGAACCATCAATTCTTTTGATCCAAATTTATGCTCCTCCAGGCATGAAAAAATCCTGCCGAGACGATCCTTGTCGGTAACCTTATCATCGAACAGTCAATAATTTATAAAGCGATAAAACAAGTTCTCCTTCCGCATTATAAGAATTCTCTATGGCACGCTTCCATAAAACCTGCCTCTTACTCATCAAATACTGCGACAATTAAGCCAACCACCCCCAAAAAGTGATGGTTCCCGCAAATGCGCAGAAAAGGCGGTCTTAAATTTTTTTAAATAAACGGCGTTATCTTAAATATAGCAACATTTTTTAGTCTATTGTGTGGTTAAATTTTGTATTTCGTTTTTTTTAATTTTTCATCTGGATTAAAGATGATAATATACTGTATGTCATATTTTAGGTTTTTTTTTCATTGCAATATTTGAATTTTACGTATAATAACCTTCAATTTTTTCGTCAAGTTAAATAAAAAAGATTGATTATTCAGTAGCTCAAATTTATTTTATTATCCGTTGCATTCAAGAAATATTTATTTTTTTAAAACAACTTTAAACCCTCAACAGTTATTTTTGTGGTTAATCAGTTTCTTGTACTTGTTTTTATCAAAATCGAATTCCAGGTTTTCATAACTATGTAAACCAACATGATCCTTACATAATTATACCATTGCCCACGTTAAATCGCGACGAATTGCGATTTGAATACACTTCAAAATGCGCATTACTATTTTCAAAATGAATTAAACTTCGATTATTATTTAAAATTTTTATTAAGATGAGCCGCAACATCACTTTAGCGCGATTTTTCTTTATACGTCAAAGAGAGAAAATTTGAGGCGGTCGAAAAGCATGTAATTTGTGTTATTTGTAGTGAATTGCTTTGCTTTCGCATGGATCATTATCATGTTTTTTAAATGTTTTTATAATAATATTTATTAGAAAAGAACAATTAACCATATTATTTTGTAATACCTTTATATAAATTCAAAGATAATGAACGGTGCTATTTTCATTATTATGGTGTAAATCTATTTATCAAGGCTTGTTTAATAGTTATGAGTTACTTTGTCGAATAAGATTTTCTTTACACTGTTGTTATTTTAGGTTTTATTTTTTACGCAAAAGAAATATATGGTAGAGTGAAAAGTGGCTTTAATTTTATGTTAGATTCGTTATAGTAAACAATGTTTAGTTTTAAAATCGCATCTAAATATTTTAGGGTCTTTTTGATCTAAATATTTTAAAACAGTAGCCTGTATAATGATATCCTACAACAATAAACGTTTATTTATGTTTTTTTCTTTCTTATTACTCTTGTTATTTTTATCAAATAAATTGAGCCGTTGAATATATTTTGATTCCTTAGGGTCTCCTCAAGTAGTTGTTAACTCCAGAATTCAGAAGTTTTCTTTTCTATTATTTTTATAAAACCTTGCGTTGAGTCGTCAATGGGCTATTGAGACATTCCTATTGGGCTATCTACTCTATCAGGATAAAAAAGTGGTAACATTTTTTAGATAATAAATATTTTCGTCACTGACTTTGTTGTGTAATGTGTGCTTTTCCTTGGTATTTGAACCGCCCAAAGGATTCTCTGAATCGAATAATATATATTCATATATAAAATACAAAAAATGAAAAATGAATTCTGGATTTTTTTTTCATAATATTGACTTTGTACAGACGTGAAATTTATATCGGTTGGGTGTCAATGGTTTAATTTTCGTGTTTCATCCGAATAAAATTCATTAATGCTATGATAATCTTCATATTAAGGAAGTAATTTTAATTCTTTATAGTATTCGATTAATAAAAAACATAAAATTTTGAAATGATTTACTTAAGAAACATTTTTTATATACGATCACGATTGATACTAGTAGGTCATAATTTTTATTTGCTATATTGTGCTCTCGTAAACTATCTCAAGATAATTTAAATACTTTCAGGTACAATGTTTGTTTTATTCGTCTAAATAATCGAAACAGTCTATTATATATTTCATCAAATTTGTTTCTGTATTTATTATCCATGTTTTATTCCATCTTTTACGTTGAAAAAAGATTTTTCCACAATTCTAGATACTTAATTCAAATTAAAATATATTTATATAAATTAAAACAGATTTTAACTTACTGAGCGATATGAAACTAAAATTCATATCAATTTTCATTACATATGAACACATAATAAGTTTATTTTTCTTCTTTTATAAGTCTTATAAAATTTGATTCGATTTATTAATTAATTAGCTAGAATGACCTGGAATGTAAAAGATATTTGTGAATTGCTGCATATTTTTCGATCAATAATATCAGGATATATAAATTGATGCAAAATGAAAATAATTTGTTTTTTTTTGAAAGACCGAATCATCTTGTATAACAAGTTAATAAATAATATATTTATAATTTGTTGGGATCAATAATTAAAACCGTTACTGTCACTAATTTTGATAAATATATATCATTGAAATTGACTTTAACCTTGAATAAATGAAATATATTTTGTTGTAGTTAAATGACATGACTCCTAATGAAAATTCTTATTCTTGATATAAAGCCATTACCAAATTGAATAACTAAATCTCCCTTTCATATTTTGTTAATTTTTAATGCAATCTTAATTTGATTTTTTTAGCCAAATTAATTACTGTACCCTTAATATCACAAACAATAGATCCCTCTAAAATATGAGAAGGACCCTGGAAATAATAAAGCTTTGGCCAGGAATTATACGATTTACTGAACTAATGGAGCTGAATGAATTACAGCGAATAAATATATTTTTATTAATTACTTAATAAATTTTAATGAATAGAATATATTAAAAACTGATATTGATATATAAACAAGATTAAATTTCAGATGGCATCGTAGTCTTATAATTTAGATTTCACACTATATTTAAAAAAAATATAAGAATAATCACGTATATTAATTTTATTTTCTCATTTAAAAGATTAGGTTAAATATAATAGAAAAAAAATATAAATCTAAATTGATAGTTTGTTTCATTTCTAAATGTTAACAATATAAAAGTTTTCGCGGTGGGGAATACTCTTTTAATATCTTCCAAATAAGCAATATATTTCGAAAATGTTAGGTAAATCCCACACGAATTATACACGATTACCATTGGGAATAATTTAAAAATTAATATAACAAAACAAATAGCAAAAGCTCGTATAAGACGAATGAAAAGTAAAAATAAATAATATATTTAATCTTGCTTTAAGGATCAATTCGAAAAAAAGTTGCATAAAAACACCAAATAATTGAAGTTTTTTAGGTCGAATGCATTGAAATTCTATAAACGTTAGTTGAATAAATTTTGAAATCTGGCATCGATCTTGCTATGTCTGTATGTGTTTTAATTGAAAATATGAACTTTTTGTAATTTTTCGTAAACAAACTATTCAGTTCAAAGCTGTATGTTATATATTATTCGGATTTAATATAGAATATTCGAAAATATCCATATCTGTCACATAGTTATATTTATACTCAGTTTAAAAATTAAAACAAAAACTTGATAAATATATTTGCAGTAACTTTTCTTTCCCCCTCCATCAATTTATACATAAAATTATTTTGATTAATAAATATTTATTAAAATATTTTTAGGTGTATTTGTAATTAATTTTTGATAACAAATGTAAAAGAATCATAGTACATCTATAATTAGGTGGATATATTAGTTTTAAACGGATATATACAAAAAGAACTACATAAAAAAGTTGATTATTTTACATGGAATACATTAAAAACTAGTTATAATTTTTACTAATAATTTTAATATTCTTCCAACATGATCAGATATTTTCAATTATCAATAAGATTTTTTTAATTTTTTTTTCAATTTTTGCAAAAAAAACTAATCAGAAATTCTATTTAAATTAACTATAAAATTCATTTGCATCAAACTCAAATACCATCAAATCAATGACCTCTACGACTTTTAATGTTAGATAATTTAATTTATCGTTTTATATATTTACGGGATCTATGTATGTTGCAGATATTAAATTTTTCAAAAATATTTAATAATTCAGATGTTATTTCTCCTAATATGCTATCTATAGGTCAATATAACTTTAAAAACAGATATTGGAAAATTTATTGTTCGAAATATATAAGTCCTAATTTCGATGCATTTACAATTCCGAGGTTTTTTATTTTTAACGGATTCATTAATTTGC
>LDMZ01011123.1:0-20222 GCA_001455285.1 Sphaeromyxa zaharoni
CAAATATCGAACAAAAATATGAAATATAATTTTAAAAAAAATCTTAAAATTAACGTACCTAAGCTAGGAAAGACAGGAAAATTTTATTAGAAATTTTCGTTTCGCGTACAATCTAAAACAGATGGGAGCCCTATTCTAAAAGTTGTCCCCTACGATCAAAATGCAACTAAAGTGCTATTTGTGAAGTTTAAAAAAGAATTTCCCTTCTTCCAGCACCTGGAATATGCATACACGTGAAAATACTCTAAATACATTTCATTTAGGATAAAAATAGTTAAAGTTTTGATGAGTTGTCTAAATTTCCATCTATGTTTTTGCTTTAAAGATGACATGTTTAGATCAAATGGCCTATATTCTTAAATTATCAGTTTTTTGTTCTATATGATCCTTCAGCTGACCGATCCATCTAATATATAGTTGATTTACTTAGTCAACCTCGTAGATATGGTATTGGGACTGCAATTGAGTGCTTACTGAAATTAGCATTCAAATTTTGTAAGTAGCAGGGCATCGGGTGTCTAAGAATGTTTCGGATGCTACGAATTCTTAGGGTGTTCCTGCATTGTATATGTTTCATCATATTTTACCTGGCGCTACCGTACCGAGTTTACATGTTTCGAGGCTACAAGTTATCCATTTTTTTAGAATTAAAAGAAGCTTCTTAAATGGTACATTTTTCCACCAATATAACTTTTAGTGGAGGTGCCACGATTTTTAATCCCCTAAAAAATATATCTTTGATCAGTTTCAAAGAGATAATTGATTACAAATAAGTCCTTTTGACCTAACAGGTTGGTAAGAGGAAGTATGTGAATCAGGAAATGAAAATTAAAATCTCGAATGATGCAAGAAATAGTGCAGTTTTGTTTGAGATGGAAATATATCTGGGGCAAAATACCAGATATTCAAATTGCGATACTTCCTTGAATATAAGACACTAGGAAATTATCAATCAATTTTCAACATGTATGGAGTCGATAGCATGTCACGAAGGACAAAGGCTGAGAAAAAATTGATTATTAATTTTTTTATCTTAATATCAAGGAATTTGTTTTGCTGCTGATCCAAACGTTGTTTTTGATATTGGGTCAATTTCTTCCTGTCCATTTTACTTAATCATATTTGGTTATTTCAATATTTTTAAATTTTTATTGAAATGTTTATTATGCTGACAAAAGTAATTGCAGAATGATTATTTCTCAAATTCATTTTTTATTGTGACATTGAAGTCTAAATATTCAATGTGAATTCCATAGTTAAGTTTTATCCTTGTTAATATAAATTTTATATGTAAGCTTTCTACGGTTTGGTTGATTATTGATGAATATTGTATTTTCATGAGGTAATTATGGTTGTCTATTATAATTGGATTTAACATCTTATTTCTCAAGATGAAATTTGATGCAAAGATAATACCATTATGAAAATGATCGCATACAAAATTAAAAAAAAATTTAATGAATTTAAACCATATTTCTCAATCGATTGTTAGAAATTTCAAAGTTGTACTTATCTTCTATTCTTAAAGGGTATCATAAATAGTGAATGAACTTGATTGGGACGTATTCTTTGACAAAGTTATTTTTATCTTTTGCAAAGTTCTTGATTTAGGAGATTCAGTTAGAAAATACTTTTTCAGATGTTTAAAGCAAGTTATATCACTGTAATCGATTCCATTCAGATCCTTTTAAAATATCTTTTGAATTTTAATTTTCTTTTTAATAATGACACCTCGAAATCAACTTTCCTGTTGAGATGTAACTTCTTTGTGTATTCATATCATTTTGAAGATAAAATATTATTTTTTTGAGAAATTAGTATTTAAAACTGTATTTATATTAATATTTTATAACTATCTGCACTATTATGTCAACATAGCAAATTAATTTGCTGAAAATTTAACATTTTATGCAGCTCCTTCAGTTAGGATACTTATCATATGCATTAGAGGCACTTTAAAGGATCTTTGAAATGGCACCAAATATAAAGTTTTTTTATGGAATTACTTCCTACTAGCTATCTAGTTTAAGGAAATGGAATCATTGCTTGCTCTACATATATCCATGATACCTGTTTTTCCGGGGCCAAATTAATAGAATTAATAATACAGCTCTCTAGTAATATTTTCTGTTATAAATGATAGATTCTCAAATATATATCAACCCATCAAGTTAAATAAATGACAAATAAACTTCATTTAATCTAAACTTGGGATTTGTTTCTTCATAATAGTAAAATGTGGATAATTCTTACAAATGTCAAAGATATAACCGGAAATTTTATCAAAACAATTACTAATCCGAGTACTATTTAATTAAAAATGTCTGTATATACCTGCATAAGCCAGTATCTATTGTTTTCTCAACTTTAATAAATCTTTATCCTCGAATAAATTAATTTTTTGCTATAGAACAAGGAGCGATGATTACTGTATCTAAATTTGTATAATCATTGAGTATCCAGAGGAATAAACACCTTTTTATATCTAAAATCTGTTCCTTATTTGATACGTATAAAAATACTTATTTTTTTATCTCAGTGTGAAACTTACCTTATGAAAATACAAATAATTTTAAGCTAATGGATTTGTTTATACTGTATTCATAATGAAAACTGGATCGAGATGATCAATATAAAGTATAGTAGTAAGGTCAGCCACAAAAACCCAATGGTTTAGTCCAACTGGACTTATTTTATTAAATATCCCGTGTGTATTTTTCTTATTCAGCTTTTTATATTCTAAAAATGTTGTTAAGATCATCGCTTTTTATGCCTTCGATCCCGTACTAAAACATGGTGGCCATCAGTCAAGATTTTTTAATGTAAATTTTTTACATTGTTAATATTGCCTATTAAGAAACCTACCTGAAATCATAGCTTGTAAAAATATAAATTACTAACCTTTGATGAAAAATTGAGATATATCCCTGACAGCTCTCACATTCCATCTGATATAAACAACAAGTTGTTGTGTTAGACTAAAGATACTATATATTCGATTTCACACATGGGATGTGTAGTAAATCTTACCAAACAAAAATTATTATTTTTTTTACATATTATTGACACATCTTTTGGAAGAAGATCTAATTCTTGTTGTTGGTAGCCTTAAAATCCCAAGTCATGTGGACTTAGTTTCACTAAAAAAATTAGATCTAACAGTTTTGAACAAAATATATGTTTATTTTAGCACGTTACTTGGTGTTATTTTCATTCAGATATAAATATTATTTATTTACGTTAGTCAGAATTTTGCAAAAAGCATCGAGATTATGTAGATCTCTGTAAATGTCGCAAATTTGGGAATTATCAAATTTCTTTTTATATTTTTATATATATTGAAAACCAGACCAAAACACAGAAAACTATTTGTTATTTGTGGTTTATTTATTAGATGAAATATTTATGACTTTTTCCTTTTTACGTTTAATCTTCATGTTGTTTTGAATTAATCTAATACTTACCATAATAACAGAACCAGATAAATTTAAAATAGTTATGATCATTTGATGTAGAGAAAATCATTCAAACTTGACGAAATATCATACAGGAATTTTATCCAAATTTTTTGAGTTTTGAACCTTTTTTCAATTGTTATTGAGAATGTCACTTACCGAGTGATTTATAATAGATAAAGTGGTTTCTAGGATAAATAAATAATAAAAAAATTCAATTTTGATATCTAATTGACAGATTCTAGTTTAGCCAATATATAGAGATAATGCTTTCAAAATTTTGGTTACCAATGTTAAGAAATTGTTGTTTAATAGTAAATATTAGAATTAATTCAATTATTTATAAGAATCTAGAATTTCAAAACCCTGGTAAAACTTTCCGGACCTAGCTGGCCTGTAATTAAAGAAAGTTGTGTCCATCATTCTGTGACATTGTCGAAATGTCATACTGAATTGATCATTTCAAAACTAATTTTAATAATGAAATTATGGAATATTTTTTTATAGACATGAAAAAAATGTTTAGGAACAGCATTTATATATATATATTTATTTATTTACCATGATAGGAATTCAGGAAAACTTCGAAGGTTGGGCTGATCATCTTATTAAAAAGATTCTTGAAAAGAAAGAGAGTCAAACACAGTCTTTAGAAAACTTGTATAAGGTTTTTAGTGAAATCATTATTAGAATATTAAGTCAAATTTATCAATCGACGTGGAAAGTGATCAAGAAAATGAAGATGATATAGGGGATTTGGAAGATCTTGGAATTGATGACGATGGTTTTGTACACATAACTATTTTGTAATTTTAAGAGAACAAAAGTATAGAAGGCAATGAAATGCTAAATCCTATTATGAAAAAGTCCTTACTTAAGCAAGGTCTAAAGTTATAAATGATGCTCTTTAATAGCATAGGATATAAAATTGTTGGTTCACATTCAGGTGTTAAACTCTGTAGATGGACTAAAGTCTTATTTTGATATGTAAATAATGCTGATTAGGCAATGGTTAGAGGTCGAGGGGGATGTTACAAACACACTTTTTATGGTATTGCTAGTCATCAATGCATGGAGGCCACACCTAGTCTTGCATGTGCTAATAAATGCGTATTTTGTTGGAGGTAGGCAATATTAAAACATTTTATGCTTAAGAAACCCAAAATTAAATAAAATGATTCTGAAAGGTTTAAATCAAAAGCCATAACCTGATTATTCTTGATAGTATAATGGTTTGGTTCATAAATCTAAAATTTGTTAATTGTGTGAAAAGTGGGTTTACTTTTGCTGTTAGTGCTACTTGAGCTTAATAATTTAACATGTATAATATACTACAACATTTACTCTTCGAAAATTTTGGTATCCGATATCTTATGTATGAAGGGAGTTTACATTTTTGACCTTCTATTACATTAATTTCAAATAATTTCAGTCAAAGTAATTCTATCTAAGTGCAGTACCCCAGGGGATAATGGTCGCCACGGACGTGTGCCGTGAACACCGAGCGAGTCTGGATACATCGCCGGTGTTTAGGCCCCTCATTTTCATAAGTAAAAGTAAACATACAAAAGTCCTTTAGTTAAAGGAAAAATATCATTTTAACCGCCCCCTTCGAAGCGTGCAAATTAAATTTTTATATTACTTCTTGCATATGCGCACGTCACGAAGTTATAATATTTTTAAATCATCAATAATTAGAGAATAATTTTTAAAGGGCCATATAGATTATGACGGATTTCTTTGAATATATTATGTAATAATGAAAAGTTTAAATTGTTCTACCCTGTTTGAATATAGCTTTCCTATTAACTAAATTATTTTAAAAGATATGAAATAGTATTTGTATTAATTTCTTTATTTTATAAATACTAAAATATTTAAATCTTTAGCAACTTTTATAAAAAGTGATTTTAAATATATTGGGTGATGTAAAATTCTGGAATATCAGGTTTGTATTTGTTTACATAAATCCAAATTTTGTTCGAGTTCGAATAAACGAATGCGAAGGAAGTAAAGGTTTTAATTTTTCAACGTTAAAAGTATTGGCTTAAAGAAAATTTAAAATTAATTAGTCATTGATGGATGTATTTTTTTAGAAAAATTGAACTGGATATTTGATGCAATTTATCAATCTGTGAGAAAAAAATAAAAGGTTATTTACAAACCTTAATTGCTAAACAATAAACGAATATAGCGATGTAATAAGTTAGTGTACTCTGGGATGCCAAGTTCGTTTACACGAACCTTAATTTTTATATTGTTCAAATAAGCAAACTTAGGATATCTGATAAAACTCTCTCTTTTTTCTTAGCTATGGATGAAAAAACCTTTACCTGCTATTTATGTTTTTGGAGGCGGTTCAGTAAGATGAGACTTACCTCCAGCCCACTTTTGCGTCCGGTTAGGTGCCAGCCAGAGCTTCCCAGCGCTCCTGGCACGCAATGTAGGGCTTTCACCTACTAAAACAACCCCCATTACCTACTCTTATACTAGAGCTACGCTACCTTATCAGGCCTTCGTTCTCTGATAAAACTCTCTTAGCTTATATGCAAATTCAATCAAAGTACTTGAGGTTTAATAATTTTTCATACTATTCAAGGATTAGTCAAGCATTTCTTTTCCAATTTACTTTTTCTCCCAGGAGTGTTCATATTAATGTTTTAAAAATAAAAAATAAAATACGTTACTTCATTCAGTGTTGTATTCATATCGAAGAAGAAAACGGATAAATTAGTTTTAATTGTTTTTATGAGATAAAGTTTTTCAGTTAATATATAAAAATATTGTAAAATACCCAGCATTGATTTCTGCCTGTTATTTCTAGCATTATTCTTACCTATGAAACTAGCAGGGTTATTTTAAAAACGGAGTATTGAAATTTTATGATTTTTTTTATCGTTGCCATACTCTACCTCTCTTCACTATATATGTCAACTTTGTAGTTATCTAGTATTATATAATGTATGAATCGAATCTTAATTAAAGTTAAATATTCAATCATAGGCTTTTATAGCCTATAAACAAGGAGCCTGTTATTTAAGCAATAGTATAACTTGTAATAAAACATCTGAATGATATATTACGAACTAGTTTATTACAACAGATTAAAAATTTCTCTTAATTGATAATGATTTTAACCGGATAAAATTTAGAGGATTAATTGAGGATCGAAAAAAATTATATAGTTATGCCTTGTCTAATTTTTTCTAAACATTTATTCGAAAATTAAACCCGCTTCGGGTTTTATCTTGGTTTAAGAATTGCTATAATGGTCAAGAATTGTGCTACATAAATAAATAAAAAATTAAAATTTTTACCTAAATGTTTTTTATATGCACATATAAAAATTTTTAATACAGAACAGTGTTGAAACTCACCAATGAATTTGGAATAGTAACTCTTTGTTTTAACATTTAATTATCATTATGTGTAAATATTGTGTTTGTTTGTTCAATCTGATATGATTTTTAGTTGGTTGAATATTTACGATTCAGAATTAGCTTTATTTTTAGAAAACAAAAAAATGCTAAGAGATTTTATAATATTATAATTGCACAATATTTTGATCTTTATGAGATTTTTATAAGCTTAAGAAACGGGTAAATATTAATAATAAATCCTTTTATTTATATTACATTTGATACTGCTTGAAATGATTCTTATAATTTATAATTCTGAGATTGAATTAATTTAAAAACATTCATTCAGCTGCTAAGCTAGCTAAAATACGATATGATGAACGATATATTGCAGAGGCTTGAAGTTATATTGCCTCAATTCATTAATATTATTACCACCAAAATTGTATATTTTACATTAATTAACGATTAATGATCGAGAAATAGCTATAAATTTGATAATACTT
This sequence comes from Sphaeromyxa zaharoni, assembly GCA_001455285.1. Taxonomy (NCBI): domain Eukaryota; kingdom Metazoa; phylum Cnidaria; class Myxozoa; order Bivalvulida; family Sphaeromyxidae; genus Sphaeromyxa; species Sphaeromyxa zaharoni. The sequence continues at coordinate 7,321 of LDMZ01011123.1, forward strand.
TAATAGTAAATAACCTTTGCGTATCTTTATATTTATGAAGTTTATCAAAAGAAGGAAAGTTCTTTTTATTCGATTAATATTCATATAACATCATGCTTAATTTATAAAATGTTAAATTTTTTGCAGCTTCAACATGAAATAAGTTAGTATATTTAAAACATAATCTGAATAATTTAAAGGGGTAATTATGTTGTATTTGTGATAAGATCAGTACCTTAATATGTTTTTTAATTTCAGTACTTTAAAATTTATCATGAGATGCTAGTACTGAAGAATTGGAAATATCTCAATTTTACAATGAACTAAAACAGTCTACCCGAAATGATTTAATGAAATATATTGGAAATTTATAAAAAAATATTAACACAAAACTATAGTAAAAACTCAATATTATAATTTATAAAAAATGTAACTCATACATATCATAAGCTACTAAATATATTCTTTGTACCCCTTTAATCTTATACCTGTTGTGAAATAATTTTAAAAATAAATTCATATTTTTTAGATTAAATTTTTGTTGAGAATTTTTTTGTTATCTTTGAATAACCGAATTTTAAATCCGACCTACTCTTTTGAAATATGTAGAATATAGATTTGACGTTTTGCGATCTTATGAATGACCGTATTTATTTATTAATAAGGTTTTTGTATCATAAAGCAATATACCATTTTTTCAATTATTTTTGCTGATTAATTCTTAAAATTTTTCTAATAGTTTTGAATAGACATCATACAAATCCGGTTGGAACAGAATGGAGATGGAAAATGGATGAACCCGAACTCATCGTTTCGCAAATTATGAAGAACCATTATAAGATGATAAAAGAGTTGAAGGGGGTACCTGGTGCCACGCTAGAGAGGTTAGCAGAAGCCCAGAAAATCAAGCATTGTGCGTTATCCCTTGTTGGTTCAATAAAAAAATTGATATGATTATTATTAAAAGGTGAGCCGATAATGTACCCTAAGATAAATCAACTGGTTGACCTCTTACATAAAGAATCAATTTCCACGTTTCTTGTTACAAATGCTCAATTTCCTGATGCTTTAAGGTTTCTGAATTTTTGTATTCGAGTATTTTTGAAGGAATATGTACCCCGTTACACAGATCTACGTTAGTATTGATGCCAGTACCAAGGACTCGTTAAAAAAAATTGATCGCCCTTTATTTTCAGATTTTTGGGAAAGGTACTTGGAATGTATAAATATAATTAGCACAAAGGTTTCATTTTGCTCATTTTTATTTATAAATCCAGAAACAACGCACTGTTTTTAGATTAACTATTGTCAATGGATGGAATGATTCTGAAATATTGAATTATTCTGAGCTGGTTAAGCTCGGTAAACCTAGTTTAATCGAAATCAAGGTTTGTGTAATGTTAAATTTTTTACAGTAGGGTGTTACCTATTGTGGTCAAGGAGCTGGCAACGACCTTACTATGGCAAATGTACCATGGCACGATGATGTCGTTGCATTTTCTAATAAACTTCTTTCCAACATTGATGATTATGAACTTATGTCCGAACATGAACATTCAAACTGTGTTCTGATTGCCCATAAGAGGTATTTTATCAACGGAAAATGGATGACATGGATCGATTATGATAAGTTTATCCATCTTGTTTGCTTTCACTATTTCTTCATTCATTATTAGTATCATAAATGGAAGGAAAGTAATGGAAAAGATGTATTCACGGATTTAGATTATGCAGCTGAGAATCCGCATTGGGCTGTTTTTGGTTCGAATGAACGTGGGTTTGACCCCAGTGATATGAGATATCGAAGAGGGAAAAAATTGAAAAGCTAGATTTTACTTTTAATATTTTATATTTACATTTTTGTTGACATTTTTTATTAAGTATAGGCTAAGTCAATTTCAAAAACAACAATTACTCTTAATTATATTGCAACTTATTAAATGAAATGGTACCTCAATGTACTTGCTCACGTTCGATGGATACTTTGCTCTGGCTTATAAGCAAGTGTTTGAGATACAAAATAACAATAGTTCCTGCAATCAACGGGACCACAAAACATTTATCAATTTAAGTTGTTTAAATTTTGCAAGTATATTCCTCTGAATTCATTCATGATGAGTAATATTCAAATTTCGTATGTAATCTAATGATATTTGAGTTAACTTAAGAATAATTTAATTTACGAGTTTGGAATGTATAATATTTAATACTCTGGTTCGAATACCACTGGAAAAGTGAGGCTAAAATTTTACATAAAATGATTTTGAGTGGTACAATATTTTTATTAAACTTAATTAAATTTTAAATAACATGAAAAAAATATATTTTGGACACAATTATTTTATGATTTGGTTTTAACACTGACTTTATGCAATTGAACATATGATTACTTAATTTTGTTAATTGTGTATTTAATTTTATTTTAACTTTAAGGTTAATGCCTGATAATTTTTATAAAGTTCTACTTTTATAGAAACGACGGGATGTGCGAATAATGCACCGATAAAAGTTTCAAAAGAGTTATTTTAAATTACAATAATTCTTGAGAAAAAAATTTTACTATGTGTAAGTTGTAATTCTACATTTTCATGGATTCACTTCTGTTTCATTTCCCTTGTATTCGTTTTCAATATTTTGTTGAGAATCAAGATCAATCAATTAACAGTTTTTAGTCTGTCACGGGCAGATATTTTATATATAATGTTAATATGTGTTCTATTAAAGACTAAAATTTTTAAAAATACTTTTGTTACTACATTTTGGAATAGATTTTTTACTGCGTAAAATTTTGACATGCTAACTCAATATTTTGTTGAAGATTTGTCTAAAATCAATTGCATATATCCTGAAAATTTGAGTAATTAATTTAATTATATATAATTTCGAAGTACTTTGACTTGATGTAAATTTTCATAAGAAAAGATTTCTAAATTAAGGTTTAAATTTTGTTGCGATGTTAAATATAAGAGCAACGTAAGCTTTTTAACTACTAAGTTTTAACATTTAATGACTGCGTATTCTTAGTAATTACTGATTTTCCGCTATGTCAATTTATGGTATATAAAATGTAATATTTTCAAGGGTTTTATTTTAATTAAGCTTCAGTTTTAAAATAAATAACCGGCTTTCAATAATATTATTTTGGGAAAAACTAACTGTAATCAGGTTTTATGAATCTTCCAAAAAAATTTAGATGTTCCAATAATTCTGTATATTGCTTGAAGAATAACTTAAAAAATCAAACTTTTAAATTTAGAAATATTGAGAAGACTCTTGTATAAATCAGATCTTTGAAAAATTTTAGTTAATTGCATTAATTTCTCTCAAAGCTAAATTTCGGGTAATTAAAATAGCTGCATGTCTAGAAAAAATACTATGATGATCAATTAATGTAAAATTTAAAAGATATATTTTGAACCTGGAAAATCAATATAAGAAATTTATAAACCCAACGAGACCTTCTAAGTGGTTATTAACATAATATAATTTGCTTTGCAGGTAAATGGAATTAATCAATTCATTCAAAATATCAGCTATGTTTGAATGTCACCAAACGATCATTAAATTTTAGAGTTATGAAAAAATGGTTAAAATCTTTATTTCTCATGACACCTTGATGGAGACCTAATGAAAGGAAGTGAATTAAACTTGCATTAATAATACTTTTCGGGAATATTTTTGGTACATCCAATTTCATTCAAATGGATCCTAGAGCTATTGTCTTAAACTATAGTTGTCATTTAAAATTTTTGATTTTTCTGGTTGGAATTTTGACGTACAGTTCCATAGTAAGAAAACTAAAGTATATTTAATTCGCTAATCAAGTTGTTTATTTCAGGCTATTCACCGAATTAAAACCCTAAATAAAAGTTATGTTACTCTTTCAAAAGTAGTTATAGCATATATATTATCAAAGCTTATTACCAATTAACTTTAAGGAATGTTACCTTGAATATAATTATGAATGAAACCGACAGAGTTCATAATATTTTTTATAATAAAGTAAATAGCTGTATATTTTCGTAAAATTTTTTTATATAAATCTGATGAAGATATATAATTAAACTAATGATACGAATTTTTCTGCAATTTTGATGCATTTTAGAGGTGCTAGCTTATTCTTAATGTTCTTCATACAGGTCATCTCGAAAGAAAATTAATCACGGTATTTTAAAAAAATTATTTGCATTTTTTAGGATTATTCATAGTTAAAATTTATTCTTTCAATTACAAGAATCATTATGTAAATTGTAAAATACCAAACATTTCTATTATTTTGTCTCTATTTATCATTCAGACAAACTTACGGGGATTCGATAAGGATCAAATATTGGTTAAAAACGGCAAATATTCTCAATGTTTTAATTATTATTATTAATACAAATGTTTAATTTTCACAGAACAAAAAACAGAACTGTTGTTAAGAATGTTAAACCATTAAATGTTTAAAAACTTACTAATTAAAAAAACATCAATAAAATGCCCATTTTATCATAAAATATAATCGTTTGTCAAATAAATTATTTAAAAATCTTACTAATAGAATGATTGTATATTTTTGAAGGGATATGAACAAAACTCTAAATGCTTTTAAATCTCGAAATCTACTTTTGATATTCCATGATTAGATCAAAACGACTTAAGAGTAGGATATCTTTTTTTGTATAATTGAAAATTTTATTGTTAGGCCAAGCTAGTGTTTCCAAATGGAGAAGACTTCTCATATACAAGGAGCTAATGGTGCGGCCGGTTTGATATTGAGAAATCTATGAGACGGTGGATCAAGATTGTAAATATACATAAAAACCAATTAATGTAGTGTAGAATTATAAGGAATAATTAGGCAATTATGGGCCCTACTTAGTTTTGTAGTCTTAATCATATTAGCATGTTGTTTATACCGGCTAACAAAAAAAATAAATAAATAATATCACGTACGACTATAATCTGTTAAATATTTTTCTTTTATCAAGTGGAGAGAATCTTTTGTTGGATCATCAGGTTATTTCCGGATATAACCAAAATATCGTTAATATTTAAAGTTCTTTCTGTAATATTATTAAGTCATTTGTATCTTAGCAAATTTTGTAAAAATTATGATGGATATTATGGCAATGAAAATAAAATAGAAACGTAGGGAAAAGAAACAAAATTATACCAATTCATTGTGGGCCACACAATCACTTCATTCACAATATCAGAATTATTTTATAACTATATTATATTTATTGAATTCATTCATATATTATATCATAATCGAATTCTTTAAAATTACGAAAACGCATGTATTATACATAAAAAAAGTAAAATAATGTCGAGTAAAGGTTTTAATAATGGATATAACTGATTGTATATCATAATTGGAAATATGTTAGCTACCATATATCACACACAGAATTTAAACTGTTACCACTATTTTTAAAATGCGAATGAGTACTGATATTATCAATACTTGTATTTACCGTATTTACTCGCGTATAAGCCGAGTTTAGAAGTACAGATTACAATGGTCAAATCAGTAGGTCGGCTTACATGCGAGTATATACTGTAAATAGAACAAAAAAATAGAATTTTTTTCTTTATTCATATTAAGATGCATTATTTCTTCTAGTATGTAACATAAAAGTAAGCATTTTACATCTTTACAGTAAAAATTTCTATGAAGTAAAATTAGATAAGTTGAGTGTCGGCTTATATGCGATTTTTCGAAAAAAACTAGCTATTTTGAAACAGTTTTAGATAACCGGTTTATATGCGAGGTCGACTTATATGCGGGTATATACGGTAGCTACCAAAAGGGTTAAATAGGCATGTCCAGAAACCTAAGCTTAATAATGTAATTATTTAACTGAATAGTGTTCAAACGTGATTTTAGTAAGTGTTCATTGATATATAAAAAGGGCTTTCGGAAGGTCAAAACATAGTTATTATTAGGTCATATAATGGACTGTCTTCTAGTCCCCTCCAATGTCTAAAAGAAGTGAAAATTTACAAATTATCCAATTTTATAACTTCGTGAAACTTAATTTTCCAAATATAGATTTTAAAAATCTATAATTTTGACTAGTAACTAACATTTTAAAGATGTGTGATGTCGGTGCCACCTTGACAAATTATTCACTCAAATTTAAAAAGGTTATTTTACTGAGATCAAAATATTGCTCAAACAAGAATCAACTATTAAAATTAGTGATATTAAGGTTGTTCAATATATTCATTGGAAATCTATACACAGGAAAGTATGCTAGCGATTAATCAAGGATTAACAGCATGCCACATTTACTTTGATTGTTACGAATTTAGGAGGATAAGGTATTACCTTGAAGTAGTTTTTATAGCCAGATTTGGCTTAACATAAAGTGCCTCTTTAGTTTTTTCTAAGCTTACCCAAAATAACCAAGTTTCATACAGTGAATAAGAATTAATGGGAGATAACCACAGTGATAAACCACTAAGCTTAAAAGATTCAAAAAAATTGGACAAACTGTAGAAAGAACAATTCCTGACCCCTGAATAGAATCAGTGATATCTTATTTGGCGGATGTGAATAAAAGCGTGTGTAGCACTAGTTTAAACGAAAACTGATTAATAAAAGCAACGCTTCGCAGGCGCCGTTTATTATATATTAGATCAGCATACTTCGTCTGTATGGAAATTGACGTTGGGGTTCATTGGTCGCCACATAATCAAAATCAGTTTGTAAGTTTTGGCAAGAAACTGAACTTGTATGAGATAATGGAGGTAAATAACGTTCTTGTCATTCACTAACCTGCCTAGTACGATTCAATGTTTACAGATGAAGGTTTTTCGAGATCATTCTAATCTTCTATTTTAAACTTTTCCTTTTATTATATGATTTTTACTTTATATGAAACATTAATGGTTTCATGTTTTCGAAACACTTTCATTAATCAAACTTATAATGATGCTATTTTAAATTTAATAAAATTATTTCCATGCTTTTACCCGAAAATATTTTGATTGCTTTGTTATTTAATACTAAATATTTTCTATGAATTAGATTTCTTTCGTGAACTCCATAGTGAACAACAATAATTAGCGGATATTTTTGTATACACCCGTCTTGTATAAAGATTCGCATATAATGTGACCTAACATATCATTTTCTGAAATATTTTCATTGAATAAATTTTTGTGGGGCTTTATGTTGTGGGTTATCAAATATGCTCTTAAAGTGCTTATAGGTAACTCTGCCCTGATGTATCTAAGTACCTCCTGAAGTAACAGAATAGTTATCCATCCAAAAGATTATCTCATTAATAAACCATTCAGTTGCAGCATTATCTACTGATCTCAAATAGGTCATGGAATATAACAACACAAAAACTGGTATTTACATCCGACCGTCCCTGGTAAATTTAAAGAGTGACATCTTCCACTTTTGAACACTCTAATTTTATACTAATTGTAATCAAAGTATATTAGTTAATATTAAGTGTTTTTTTGGTGTATCAACTCAAGTAAGCTAATATTAAAAAGAACTGGAGTACACCTTCAATACCATTTGCAGCTGTTAAGATAATGCCAAGTTATCGAATTATCCTTTAATTATATTAAAAAGTAGTTATTTTTTAGCATTTAGACTAAAAAAACAGAGCCCTTTACTTTTGATATATATATGATTATATTTCTCGTTTGGGAACGAAGGCCTGATAAAGTAGCGTAGCCTTAGTATAAGAGTAGGTAATGGGGGTTGTTTTAGTAGGTGAAAATCCTACACTACCTGCCAAGAGCGCTAGGAAGCTCTGGCTGGCACCTAACCTGAATCGAAAGCGGGTTGGAGGTAAGACTTATCCTACTGAACCGCCTCTAAAAACATAAGGAGCAGTTAAAGGTTTTTTCCTCCATAGCTAAAAAAAATTATATCTCTCGTTTGGAAGTGGGTTACAACTTCAAAATATGCAGTAATTAGCTTATATGAAATTGTTTTGAATATTAAATTTATTATTTTTAATTATTTATGACTATTTTATATATATTTTTTCGCATATAACTGAAATTGTTTATTTAGGCATATCTTCGTGTGAATTTAATGAAAATTTAATACATACCGTATTACATTGTAAGATTTTAATATTTGTTTTTGGATGAGGAGAATTTTTTATTGAATAAACTCCTTCATCATGACATTAAACTAAACAAGCAGATATATTTTATTAACATTATCTCTTCCGAAGTAGGTGATAGTAAATATTTAACTAATAAGAACCTATACATAGAATATAGAGAACTCTCAAATTATCAATTTATTATTATTATATAATATAATATTTCAATGAAATCTGACAGTCTGTTTTGACATTAAGAGTATATAACAAATATTAGATGCATTTAATTGGATTCTTGACTTTTTGCAATAAATTAGGTTTAATTTTTAAAATATTTCATTAATGCAATAACTAAAAAATTTACAACACAATTTTAACTTCTAAATTAAAAATATGTATGTAAAATTTAGTTTTAAATTAATATAAATAATCTAATTATTTCATTTCTTTTATGTTTAAAGATCCATAGCTCTATCTATAGAACATAAAAAATTTTATGCACTTGAGCGTATAAGTTATGATAAGTGCGATTTTCGGATAGAAAAAATTTTGGAAGCCCTGAAATGATAAATGTGATATCGTACCCAAGGTTATCAGTGTATTAGGGAAATTTTTCTCTTCACAGCAGGGGTTGGAAACCAGATTTGCCCTTTTATACCTCGTTAAGTAATTCCATGGACCGTGATAGGTGCACAAAAATCTTTGAGGTTTACGCAATTGTAATATTCTACATGCGATCGCGTTTTATCAATAAAATCAATTATCCGTAGCCAAAATTTGCCTGAACCTACTTTATGGACATTGTGGATTAAAGTCAAGGTAAAATGGTTCGAAACTGATAATATATTATGGATTTTAATATCTTTTGTATTATTGAATGGAAAAATTTAAAAATAATCTGAGTTAATTAGAATTCATTAACACTACATTAATTCATATTTTTCAGGATTTACCGTCAATGGGTTGCTGAATTCTATTCTGTAACTTTTAGATATTTCTATCCAAAATCTTTTTTTAAAGAGGACATTATATATATTACATCATTTACGGTTTAATGATTATTGACCAAAAAGTGGTAAATAGCTTTAAAACACAACGTAACTTTAATATTATTAAATTTAAGACACATGCCTCTAAAAAATTGCTTAATTTATTAATGTTTTTATTTATTTTTCCTTTAAAAACATAAAACAAAATTAATCTTGAGCTCTAAAGAATATTTTAAGGGTATTCAAATTTCCTTTTGATAATGTATGGTTTTATATAATATATTTTCTATAATTTTGATGAATTATCTACATAAAAATACTAAAACAAACTTTTCCTCTAATGATTGTAATATTTTATAATATTGAGTAATTAATTTTCAATCCTCATTCTCATCTTTCGTATAAATTCCTTCTGTAATGTTTATATCAACGTTTACTGAAATACCAATTATACAGCAGTAACGAATTTTTTGTACCCTAACTATATTTAAATTTTCATAAAACTTGATAAGAACACAGTTTATTTTCTTTATTCATTAATGACCTATTATGGGTTGCAATTTTTCAGTATTCATCAAATTTTCTGAAGGGATATATGAATATTTTGTTTTTTTTTAAAGTTATAAGGTAACTTGATATTTTTATTGGTTCTTGTTTAACTTTGTCAGCATTGATTTTGATGGCATCGATTAATTCATTTTTTATTTGAAATATTAACATCCAGTTTGTTAGTACTTTAAAATGTTTTTTACCTAATGAATGTTGAGTTAAAAAGTTTTTTACTCAATTTATACTTATAAATAATTTTTATTAAAATAAAAATTGGTTTGGGAACATTTATATGTCATTTAGTTTAATAAAAAATTATCAAATTTCTGGATCTATGCATGCAATGTTATAATTGCAATTTAAGATTTATTAAATGAATTGAAAAAGAAATAAAAAATATTTAAAAATTGTGTTATCTTTATTCAGGCACTCGGTTTCTATATAATATATTTATTTTGAAACATTTGTCTACTACTTTATCTATTCTTGCCTAAGCCTTTCCTTTTGTTATTCTGCTGCTACTCAAGATAAGGTATATGTATTGTTTAATGCGAATGTAAGAGATTCTCTAATTTTTAATGTAGTAACCAATTACTCTAACAAATTAACACAAATAAAATTCATCATATGTTATATTTCTGATGCGTGAATTTTTTGGATCTTTAGTACTTCCTCATGAATTATAAATTTTAAATATCCTGATATTAATATAAAGGAATTTTATAAAATTTAATTCTGTACCTATAAAACAGCAACCATTTAAATAGACTGGAAAAGTTTTACTGCCTTTCTTCATATAAAAATGTACATATGATTCAAAAAATAAAAATTTTGTGAATTATAAAACAGTTTTTAAAAATCATTTCCATATAAAGTCAAAACTGATAATTGTATGCAATTATTTTGTCAAGAATATGATTTATATATCTGATTCATGCATTAATAACCTAAAATTTCATTTCCTTTATCTTTGGTACTATTTTTATAATAAAGAAATGATTATTATTAAATAATAAAGAGGGTTATTTTTCACTGGCACAAATTGTAATTTTGAAGATCATCCAAGTTAATCTACTTAATTATTCTTACCTGAAATGTTCGAAAATAAACCCCTGTATAATTTTATGATTAGATATATATATTAATTTTTTAGTACGTGTTATTATCAGCTTATTCGAAGGAACTCTAGGTTTTATTTGTTTCAAAGGTTCCCTGTTATTATTTTATATTTAAATTTATTTACATTAATATTTTACTGCCTAAATTATCTATAATTTACTTTGTGATAATATTTTTAAAAAAGAATTTTTTGAATAATATTTTTTTCATTATATAACTGTTAATGCTTATTTAGTTATTTGCTTGAATGAATGTAAATATGCTAGACTTATTACTTCCAAAACGTTCTCAACACAAAAAACTGTTATAAAAACCTTTTTGTTATTCAAAATATATTTAGAAATTTTCATGGTGTTACGATTCTCGGGCCTCTTATTTATGTGCATTTTCTTCTCCAAGTGGCAACATCAATCTGACATTGTAAATTTATCATTTTATACTTATTTATGTTCAACAAGTTTAGATGAAGGATGTGACTCGTATATACCTTTGTACAGTTTTATGTCGTTTAATTAATTTTCTATATTATAGCACCACAATTTAAGTGTACATGTGTTGCCTTAACATGGAATCCTTTCTTTACTAATTATGTACTTTTATTTAAATTTAACTTTATTGATTTGCAAAGATTGCTGTTGGTTTTGACAAAAACAGATCGGAACACTCTCTTATAATTTGGGATATTACTGAAACAGGAAGTAAAATATAATTACTAATCGTAAAATTTATAGTTATTGAATCTAACCAAATCGGAAAGTATGCTCCGCTACTTGACTTTTGTATGCTTTTAGCTGGACATCATCTGATTCAAATCCAGTAAAGTTGCACCACCTACTTAGATTATGTAAAAATTTCAGTATGTAATCATGTTACTAAAGCAAACAATACTAATACGAACTCTCTAACATGGAATTATTCTTCACTAAATTCAATCATTTGTGGACAGGACAATAAAGTCATATATTTATATGACGTCAGAGGTTTTTAACATCTAGCCTTGAATACACTCCTTAGTTTCCCATAGGCCCACGATCGAGATTGAATCAAAATCAACTCATGGAATTTGTATGGATCATAGTGATTATAACTACTTCGCCAGTTTCATTGATGTTTTAATTATGTTTTGGTTTGATACACTGTTTATAGGGGTCTACAGGAGAGCTGAACTTGTGGGATATAAGAAATTTAACAGTTCCGTGTACTACTATCATCATATCAAAACGAATTCATTCGATTTCCTGGTGTGATAAAAGGTTTTTACTTTACAAATACAATTAAGCTGAAACACCCATCAGTATTTTGTATAAATCATTTTTTTCTAACAGTAGTTGATTCTTTTAAAAGGAATTTTCTCCAATTTAAAGAACAATGAGAACTTCGATAAGATGCGACTATATTTAAAGTAAAAAAGATATGAGATAATTTACTAAACGTTCATGACCATATTTATCGTATTTTTATCATTCTGGGATCAATCATAATAATCTAACATAAAAATTTTCGTAATATTATTTTCTCAGATCACTATTTCTATTTTTATCTGTTTTCTTCAAATATTTAATATTTTAGTTTCATAAAATATGCCAGATACTATCAAGCCCCATCTAATATGTATCTTTACACTTTTCTATGAAATTTAAAATAATTCTCATAATCGAATGACCTATCTACTTTTTTTACTAGCTGTGCTCAAAATTGATATATTTATTTACATTAAATCAAGGGCAGTAACATTATTTTGTTGATTTGATATAAATGCTCGGCTATGAGGTTCGATGGCTGTAAGAAACCTATTTGATGTGCTTGCCACGTTTATTTATTTTTGTACTGGAATGTATTTAATTTTAGAAAAAAATGGGGTAAACATTTTAAATACTGACAATGTAGATTTAAACGGTTTCGTTTTCATGTTGCCATTAAAAAATCCTAATGTGGCGATAAAAAATTTACAAAGTCGTTAATTTCATCTGTATGCAAGCAAAAATCATATTAATCTTTAAAATTGTGTTTAAATGTGGTTTTCAATCATTTAGGGGAGTGTAAAAAACAAAATGTACGCATCATCTACCGTAAATTGCGGCTTATAAGTCGATCTGGCGTAAAGGTCGAGGTCTATAATTTGGCAAAAAAATGTTGGGATCATGTTTGTTTTACACCCCGTTTTTTGATCATGTTTATTTTCCACCCCGTAAATAAA
>LDMZ01011159.1:0-10023 GCA_001455285.1 Sphaeromyxa zaharoni
ATGGCATACCAAAATACAAAAATGAGTAATTAATGTTAAAAAAGCTAACAATAAACCTAGCTGCCCTACATCAAGAAAAATATTATCCCTCCGCCTCGCCGCGAGGTCAACGTGATAATAATCAGTGGTATTCCGACATTATGTTGCTACCTTCGATGAGATTATGAATATCGTCAGCACTAAGGTGCTGCACGATAATAACTATAACAAAGTTAATATAAAAACATTATAATCAAATATTTGTTTTACATTATGACTGAGTGCTATGTATTCAGCCATTATGACATAAATATATTAAATCAACCGGTTTTCTCTTGTAACTGATTTTATTGAACCATATTTTTTTTAAAAATATTTGCAAAGTTTTTGATTAGTGTCTTTGATATTATAGTGTTTTGTTGGTCATTAAAATGTCTATGTAGTTTTTAAATGTCACTTTTATCATTTCAAAGGAGTTTTTCCAACATTTATTAATAGAAAATATTTAAGTTTTATATTATGCTTCAATCCATGGATTTATTAAAAAATTGTGTTTATCTCACAGGCTACCTCATATATATATTCCTGTCATGCCTCAAATGGCCAGATTCGTTCTGATAAATGGAGCACATACATTGATCCTACTCAGTCACTTCTGAGTTGATGGAAAATCTAAAAAGCGATGCATTGAATAATGTCTTTGCATCGATAACAAGACTCAAAGTAATAAATAAAATATAAATTTACTAAAAACTATTAAATTATGACTTTAGAAGTAATAGAAATAATGAAAACATTAATTTTTACCCTTTATTTTAATAATAAATTCACTATTATGCGATTAAAACGCGATATCGGCTCCATTCGTGGTTTGATCGACGACTCACGAAATTAAAAAAATCTTGTTGTTAACGTTTAAAAATAAAATATGCTTAAATTGCATCAATTAACTGTCGTATACAAAGTAGCAACGAGAAGGTCAATAGTAGTGATTTATAATTTTACTTTTTAGGCATAACAACCGTTTTTAATTAAATGTAATTTTCATGATCAAATTTTAGTTTCTCAAATGTTAACCATAAACCCTGGAATACATCAAAGATAATCTTGTATTTATCTACGGAACCTCTGAGGTTCCGAGGAAGAAATTAATGAGAGAGCGGCCACCAGCCGGAGCTGCATAAGTAAACGACACCCGATATATATATTAAATCAAATAGGCTACTTCACTATTGGGGTTTAGTAACGCCGCACACACAACGCCAGCGTGTCGGTCTATTTGTACTCTATGAGAGATTACGACAATATGATATAAATTTTAAGAAAACTAAATTAATTGATGTAAAAACATTTTTTCAATTAATAATGCTTTTTCTGTTTAGATATGTTGGCTGAAACGTCCAAGCTGATGCTGAAAATTATGTTTTAAGATACATGGAAACAGTAGGATTTAATATTATTAGTTATTAATTTTTCCTGCTGGAGAATCTCAAACTCTTACAATTAAAAATATCACTTTAGTCAGTAGCATTTGTACGCTTTGGTAATTAAGGCTGTTACATCTAAATTCAATTTATTTAAACCTCTTCGACATTAAAAGACCCAGAAATTGAGTATTTTAATACATTGATTGTAAGATTGTTGCTAGTGAGACATTTTAATATTCAATAAAATAGTGTTTTAAAAAAATGGAGGATAAAATTCGATAAAAACTATAATTTATGCTAAGAAACATATTATCTTTGACTAATTATGATTTTACGTGGAAAGTGCAGATTAATTACCTTACTTGGATGAATTTAAAAGAAGTTTTTTAAATATAATCATTCAAATGTAACGTTTATAATCTGTGAGATTATTTATGAAATAAAAATAAAAATTAAAGAAGTTTTGTGGTAAATTATATGTGATAAATGGTTTTTTAATAAAAAAATTATTCACATTAACAAAACTTTTCAAGGAGATCTGCCAGCTCTTACGACAGGAAAACCAAGTAATTTAGATTAAAATAACAAATGAATCATGCAGCTAACATATAACGATATAAAGTAACATTGATACTACTTTTAATGAATAAAAATAATTAAAATTTATTACATTGTGAATAATTTCCTTAAAGGCTAGCTTAAAATTATATAAGATTTTTCATATCAGGTTAATTCAACTTACAAATCTGTGTATCAATGGAAGAACTTATCATCTATTTGGAGAGAATTTTAGATAATAAAATTGTTAGGGCCTTAATTTTATTACAATTAAACATATGAATGCTTATTATACTAAGATTTTGATAAATTTTCAGTTTTAAATCCAAGGTGTAACCAATAATAATATAAAAAATTAAACCGACTTAAGTAAAAAATTCTTAACGTTAGAAACAAACAAAATATAACTAAAAATATCAGGATTTAAGCATAAGGAACTAGATAGAATTGTTTACAAAATTTGAGGTAAGAATATTAATCTCCATCGTATTTTTAAAGAAATAATTATAAACTGTCGTAGTAAGGTATAAGATAAATTTAGAGAGCCCCTTGGATTCTACGATTAGTGATGTTGCGATTAATAGTTTTTTATCAAACTAATTGAAAAACCAGGATTTGTAATTTTAAATTATATAAATCTGAGCTGAATATATCAAAAACAAAAGGATTCTTAAAAAATATATTTGGGTAAGCTAAATATGTGCAACACAAAATTATAGTGTGAAAAATCTCAAGTACTGTTGACTAGTTCTTAGTATTTTTTACCATTTGCGAATGTATTTCAATCATTGTGAATCATGGAATTTTATCCTTATTGCGATAATAGTACATACTATCTTTTAGCCGCGACTGTAATAACTGCATAATGTTTGGAACGATTGCATAAAAAAATTTTAAACCGATGTTCGACCGCAGGTTTGGTTTTCTAAATTAAATTGAATACAATGAGAACCATCTCAATAATTGGAGAGTGAATATATACAAACTTCCATGTTTCAGTTTATCATAAAAAGGTATATGCTCCCACTTCTTTAGTAGAAAGTGATAGTCTGTTTAATGTTGTGCCAATAAATGCTCGCGAAGCAGAGACTGTTTAGAACCTAATAATGAAAAGATCTTATATCTTTGCATTATAACTATTATTAAATACCTATTTCTACTCCTATGTAAATGTAGCTTTACTCACTAAAATGAAATTATTGATAAAAAAACTCTACACGGAGCCCCTACCTAACATATTTCAAGACCTTGTAATAGTATATTTAGCTTTTCCAATAAATTCTCAATTTATATCGTAATATTACATGTTAATACATAGACACATCAACACACAAGTAACAGTCGTTAAGGATCAGCATCGATAAAAATTGTTATAATTACATTTCTAGGTGTGATTTAGCATGAGTCAGAACAGATGGTTTTTAACACGCCCAGCTTACTTGCATGTAGAAATATTGATGAAAAACAAGCGTGATAATCAGCATTTACAGTAGGGTTCGGCAGCTGCAATAAAATAGACCTGATTTTGGTCTTAAGGTGCGTTATAAATATCCGGTTCTGCGGCAAGTTGATATCGGTAACAAGATTGTAATACATTAATAAAAATGATTTATTATAATAATAGTGATCTAACAACACGCCAAGACCGCGTTTATATAGTATATATTCGGTAATGATCGGATCAGCTGCGGTTATTATCGAAATATCATAATCCGTTAACTGGATTATGATACTAGTAATGACTTTTATAAAGGTTCGGTAGATTTAGAAACTTCAAAATTTGGCTATTACAAAAGTCAAATAGTGAGGGGTGGAATAGGTATTCATAACTTAGAGTGCACTTTGAATAAACCTTCCTTATGCAAGGCTTACTACTACGATATTAATTACTGTAAATAACCGTATATAGTAACATGACAGAGCAAAAGTATTTTAATTACATGAAAAAAACGTTGGTATTAAAAGTCAGTCCTGGAATAACAAGAAATCTTAAGCGATGATTACATTCCGTTTAAGATTACGAATTTTTGATAAGCAGAATTATTTATAAAGGATATTATTGCATCAATCCTAATGAGGAATAAAAAATTCCTGGGATAATATAAATTTCACTTAGTCAAGGAGTGCCTAAATCTCGTATATTACATCTTTAATACATATTTAGCTAGTCTAAGCTTTCAAGGATTTAAATAATCTTGGCCTTTTTTTCCTATTTAAAGTTCTCTTTCTTGGGTTTTCTTCAATCTTCTTTAATGTATCTGAATACCACAGTAACATTTTGTTAACGGCTTCCGTATGTACTGTGTACTCAACAATATCTCTGAACCTAGTTACATGTAATATATTATTAAAAAATTGATCTTTTTCGCTAGTATCTAATAACGTAATAGCAAGACCTTACGAATAATATTAGGTGCAAGATTATATATACCTTTTAAACCGGTGCGAGCAGTCCTACCCACTCTATGAATGTAATTCGTTACCTTAATCGGCGGATCGAAATTAATAACTAAGCCAATATTGTTATTATTTATTCCTCTTGACATAGCATCAGTTGAGATTAGAACATTGATTTTGCCACTAAAATAGTTTTCCAATAGTTTTTTCCTAATATTGGAATTCATGTTTGATGAAAAATCTGACACCTTTATCTTTGAATAGAAAGAGTAAACCATCTTCAAACTAAAAAATTCAAGAGTTCACCTGGATCATTCATACCGAGAAGCTGTTTTAACACTATTTGTGAAAATTAGTACAGATTTATTATTTTTCGCTAGAAAATCTAATACCAGATTCAATGCATAAACGGGTTTCTGGTCTACGTCACAAATGACGTACCTCTCATCAAGTAATCTGGGCAGTTCGTAGCTACCTTTCTGGATTGTGGATGAATTTTTGCATGATGTTACATTATAAACAATGGGGCGATAAAGGCCAAGAAGGGCTACCTTTTCAGGATTGTCCGTTAATGTTGCAGAAAATACAAGCTTATGAAGAAGAGGTTTTTGAGCGGCTTTATAAGCATTAATAGAATAAACATCCTGATTAAACCACCCTGCCACCTTGCTAGAGAGTATGGCGAGCCAATCACCAAAATGACCGGAGAGTAACTTATCTACCTCGTCGAAAATAAAAAATCTGAAATAGGATAGATCAAGTGACGTGGCGATTCGCATGTGTGTCTCAAGGCGGCCAGGGGTAGTAATCAATACATCGTACTCGCTCGATACAATTTTAATTTTTTCGTCTCCTATGTTAGTGTCACCGCATAAGAGGAGAAGTTTAATTCCGGTGTGCTTACTTGTCGTCTTAAAAGTACTTGAAACCTGCCTAGCAAGGTCACGGGTTGGAGTAATCACAAGAGTTTTGAAAGGACGAATAGAATTTTTCATGTAAAGCTGTACTATTGGAAGAACATAAGCAATAGTCTTTCCAGTTCCGGTCGGGGAGCAAACGCATATATCCGGACATCGAACAAGATATCGATAAACAGAAGAAGGGGAAACTAATCTTTGATATATCTTTTCCTGGAACTCGAAAAGACAATTAATATTCATTGCCATCAAATTATCTCTAATTCGTTCTTCCATCTCGGGTAACATAGCACCATCTAGCAAATCTGTATCGAAGTTAATTTCTAAAATTTCCTTCCCGTAAGAACAAAACTTATCATGAATTGCATCAGACAAACAGTCAGCCATTTAATAGTACAAGAATAGTAGAAAGTAGGTTAGCATTAACGATCGTAAAAGTTTGTAACACATCGGTATCCGATATAAATGCTATTGATCACTATTCCCGTTTTTTTAACTTAATTACTTGTATTAAATGTGGTAAGGATTTTTCTAGACTGATTCGTTATTCTAGTTGTTGAAATCTACTATCTATAAGAATAAGGCTGGTTTCATGCTGCATATTCGCCATTAAAGATCTAGCATGTGTATATAATATTATGATCAAATTTATTATTATATAGTGGCATAGCCTCGAGGTATTTTGCCCTTTTTTAAGTAATGGGTAAAAATGAAGGCGGTTTTGAGGAATCCTCCGGGATGAGGTTTGTCCTCTTTTTCAACAGTGTCCATTTTATATATGTAGAATATACAAATTTTCGTTATTAAAAATATCCCTTATCCTAATGCCATACGTCCCTGGCAAGGGTTCGCGCCTTAAGTAAGCCACGAAAACGGCCTTGGTTCCTTTAACCTTCCTTAGGTTTTGGAACCCCCTTGGCTCAGTACCTTCCTCTTTACTTTCCTTATAGTTTGGGCGCATTATTTTTTGAAAAGAAAGACTAAAATATATTTAATAAAACAAAGTAACAATATATATATAGTTAACCACGTTTTTATATTCTATCCTCCGACCACCTCCGAATCCGTGGCACCACACCTAATTACCTATTCTATTATTTTTTCATATGACCCATTCATTCCTGTATGAAAGGGTCCCGGACCATTCATCAGAGGATGTATTAGATGCATGGTCTGTTGTTGAGGCGCCACAACTTCGCCTCTCTCACACGTTAAGGGTTTTACTCTTTTTATGTTAATCCACTCTGCCTTATTGTTATATCTTTTGACGTATAGTCTTTCTCGTCACTCCTAGTGCCTCGAAGTGGCCTTCCCAACAAGAATCTAATTTACCACTAATAATTGACTTAGCATATACTTTATCGTTTATCTTATATGAATAATGTGTATTTCGTATTTTTATTCGCCTTCGCTTCATTGATTTCGATATTCTTCAGAGTTCTTTTTAAACTTTTATCCTTGGTATTGACTCCCCGCTTCTATGGCTCTAAGTAAGAATAATTATTTTTCAGTTCGAATGGTGAAGCATTTAGAACCCTATGAAAACAGCAGGCTAAACCGCAAATTTACCCTTCTTATTGTTTCGTCCAACTTGCCCACTTTTTCCATACGTAATACTGAACTAATGGTGGAGTTAATTTTCTCACTGATCCCGCTTACTGTATGGCTATGCGTAGAGATATAGCTGGGTGTTATATTCCACTATTTAAAATATTTATAATTTCTTAATATGTAGGGTTTTACTTGATCTAGTTTTAGTGTTTGTGGAGGGTCAAAACAGTCAAGCCATTGCTGCTTAAATAATCTGCATACATTTTCAGTGTCAGGTTTTTCTAATACCATTGCTTTACTGAATCTGGTTGATATATCAATAAATGTCTGGAACAGAACTTAGAACAATCAATGTCATAATTAAAATATGAACAATCATAGGGAACAACAATGTCTGTTCTTACTATAGTAAAGGGTATCTCACAATAGATACCCTCTTTACAGCGCCTTTCGGAGGTTAAAAGTTTTGTTTATCTGATATTCTGTTCAATTTTGGCAGATTAATTTGCAAAAGTTCACCACCAATTTAGTATAAAAATATAGTTTTTTAACATACCGACCATAAATCTCTCTCCAGGATGACCAAACTCTTCATGCGATTCGATTAAAAATTTCTCTGCGTAATCTGAGGGAATAATCATTCTGTCAGTTATGTCAAATGCAATTTCCCTCCCATCAAAAGTGTGTAAATTGGTCGAAGCTGTATTGGTTTTCCTCTGCAATCCGATATCATCTTAAAATCGTAATTATGCAACTCGGGTGTACCCATTAAATAAGCCCTAGATAGAGTATCGGAAATGACATTTTCTGAGCCTATGATGTAGTGCAATTCAGTCGAACTCACACAATAATATATTCCATCTCTGTACTCTTTTTTGAGAATTCTCTGGGGTGTTGTTGTACCCTAACGGGTATGTCCCATGGGACGTGTATGACGTGAAGAGAGACCTGGTTCCTCTCTTAGTCCCACGAAATACATTTTCTTTCATTAGTAGCAATCAATCAACTTCAATTTAGGTATAATTTAAATTACTAAATTAGGTAATTAAGCTATCATTAGTTGTTCCCCCGTCCGCCTGCCAATGGGCGTGGTTCTATGAGGGCACAACAGGTATAAATCAAATTCTTATTGTCGGTGTACACAATCGTTTTATTTTTAAATAACAGGTTTTAAAATGATTTGTGATAAGTATATTCCTAAGAATTCCTTTTCTATTGGGTTATAGTTTTTCTCGGTGCCTTTGAATATGTAACTGTATAATCCGACTAACCTTTCATTTTTGGAAAGTATTCCTCCAATACCACATGAGCTTGAATTAAAATACAGCTCGAAATCTTGGTTATAATCTGGATACACTAAGCAAGTCTGCTGTTTAACTTCTCCAAATATATCCTTGACAGTATTTGTATCTAGTTTGATCCATTCCAATTTTCTGGTATCTTTTAGCGTGTCGGTGGTAGAAGAAATCCTCACACTAAGATTTGGTACAAAAGGTCTGAACGTATTTAATCGTCCTCTCAGTTTCATAAGTAGTTTCTTTTTGGAAGGGGCCTTTGTTTTTAGATAAGCTTCCACTCTAGAACTATCGGAGCGTATACCTTTTCGAAGATTATAGACCTAAGTAGTTTACTTCTCGTTTGTAAAACTTAGATTTTTTAAAATTTATCAAAACTCCGGAGGTTTTAAGTATGTTCCAAACTTCTAATAATTGACTTTTATGACTTTCAACACATTTTGATGCAATTAAAAGGTCGTCTACGTAAACCTTTTCGAAAGGGAGATGCCCTAACATTTGATTCATTGCGCTCTAAAATGCGGGAGGTGCGTTTTTCAGTCCAAAACACAATTTAGTATATTCGTACTGTCCGAAGACAGTGACAAAAGCCGTATAATTAATAGAATCCTTATCTGCGGGGATTTGAATATAATCGATTCTCAAATCTATCTGAGGGAAAACAGAACATCTTTCTATTCTTGGTAACAGTCATTTAAGCTTGAACACGGATAACTATCACTCACAGTATAATCGTTAAGTTTTCTATAGTCAATAATTAATCTTATCTCACCAGATTTTTTTCAAACAACTAATGTAGGATTCGAAAATGGGTTGTCACTAATTCTCAGAATTCCAAGTTTTAATAACCGTTCGAGCTCTCCCTTGAATAGTTGCTGAATTGAATGTGGTATACTCTGTGGCTTCTACAAACCTGGTCCTTGTTTTTAAAGAGAATTTTATAATTAGACGCAAATGTTTCCAATTGGCAGATTATTCTTGGAATAATCTTCAACACAAAATGTTTGATTTATTCTGGAATGATAAAATTATTGCCTAAAAGAGCGATTTCTAGATATAAACAACTTGAATTTCTCTATTAATATTTGTTCAGGTTTCGCCCTACAAGTAAGCGACATACATTTTCCGCCAACTGTTAATTCCTTTTCTTTCAAATCGAAGACATCTTCATTTTCTAAGATGAAATCCATCCCAAGGATAATGTATACACTTGATTTTTTCCATAACCTTAAAATTTTGGTGAAATATGGGGTTTAATGGTACTATACAACAGGTTAGTTTTGAATGTTTGTTTCCAATATCACTGCTATTATTTGCGTAAATCATTTGATTAGTAAGACTATATTCTAACTTGATTGAGCTCGTTTGACATATCTTTGAAGAGATATAACTAAACTGAGAACCGGTATCCAATAAAGCTGAATATGTAGTTTCATCAATCTTAATTTCTAACTCCATTGAGTTAAGTTGTGTACGTTCCTCAACAATTATATGTTTTTTTTTCGATCTCCAATTCTTATTTAACATGGTGGATCAATTGCTATTTTGGGGGAATTTGGTTTTTTGAAAAAGTCTGATGTATTGTGTGTATAAGAACGGCAGAATGTACAATATTTATTGACTGAATACCTTCGTTAGATCTATATATTTGGTGATTATCCTTAGTCATGGCTCCTCTGGAGATAACCGCTTTAGTGTCTTTTATCCGTTGGAGATTATACTTTATGCTACTTGCACCAACGTTAGCCATTTCCAATTTTTTTATGGTTAGGTCCAGATAAAAAACTTCTGTACGGTTTTCCATTTCTCTCCTTTCCTACTTTTTTGCAGTAGACAATTGCTAAACGGCTTGAACGATATCCTTACGATAATCTTCTATATAATAATAGGAGTTTTTTT
>LDMZ01011195.1:0-11136 GCA_001455285.1 Sphaeromyxa zaharoni
TTTTTTTAAATTGATTCTGTATTTTAAGAATGATGGAGGTTAAATTTCATTTCTTTATGTGCTAATTCTTTTATTCATTTTCTTGGTACTAACTTGTATTGATACCCAAAGGTGTGCTGATAGAACACGATTTGAGTGTTTCAGTAGGTTCTGCTTCTTAATCCTTCTTATGAAAGTAAGTTTAAGTAGTTTCCATTATAGCAATAATAAATAAACTTTTCCACTTTTACTATACTCCATTTTTAAAATAGGTTTTGATGAATATTTATTTTGGATCTTACTAGTAACTCTTCTGCTGCAGATGATATATTTACTAAATATATCTTGAGCATTTTTAATGTTCCTTCTGTTTATTAGATTTAAGTTAATATTTTAATGATGGAAAGTAAGGAAGGCTACCACTATGACTAAAACGCATCAATGCATCCTCAAAATCTTATTAATCACCACATGGAAATGGTTCATTAGCTTTGTTATGGTTCTCCAGCTTAGAACAAATTCTCGCAGGATCATCCGAGTATTTTTTAAAGCTGTTACACACGACCTTCAGTCTCTCATGTAAGTATGAGGTAAGAGGAGCGGTGAACATACCACCGATTAAATTCTCATGGCCACCTGACACCCATGAGGCTTGAGTAAGTTCAACGCCTTCTCAGAAGCATCCTCACGGTTGATCAGCTTTGGTCTCCTGTGGACTTTATAACGTGGTTTTAGATAGTCCACGCTCAGGTCGAGCATCTCGCTCTGACTGACAACTGCAGCTGAAACTTCATGCACCACATATATACATTCGGCTTGCGGTATAGTGGTCTTCTCGGCCACCACCAGCTCTCATCAGCTTTCTCGCCTTACGCAATGCTCTCTGCTTTTCCCTACTTATCAGTCAACAGGCAGAGGCCAAGAAGGGGATTTTTGGATTGGGTGTGTATGCGTCGCAAAAGGGTCTCGTGAACCTCATACCTTCCACCTTCAGATAACTAAATCGGTTAATTACTAGGTAGTAGGCCTCTTGATACTCAGCCTTACTGGACGATAAAGCAGGTCATTTGACATGGTCCCCTTCGCCCCTGGTTTAGAGGTCCTCGTCCTCCAAGACGTTGTTGAGAGCAGATCGCATCTTCAGCTGGTCGGCGACTGCCCTCCTCTGCTCCTTGCTGAGCAGGCACCGAGTTGATGAACCCCGGCAAGCTCGGAACTGTGTCACGCAGATTTTCCGCCGTTTGATCGCGGTGAAAGGAACGAAACTCATCATGCGTCGGTTTACGACGAATGACGTTCGACACCCTCGCGCTCTGAAAACTGATCCTGGAGACGAGGACCAGTCTCATACCTCGTAATCGCGGTCTCCCGCTGAGCGGAGGAAAAATCCGCAGACTGCAAGTTCCGGATTCTCTTCACCTCCGGAAAGGTGGCGTCAATGCAATCGATGAACGCATTTTGTTGGTCGTTCAGGCTCGTTAATCGCTCCCGGAGCACCTCCATCTCCTTGTAGTACGCTGACAAGCAATGGCGGCGGACCGTGGCGATGGCAGAGTACTTCTGCTGCCCGCCGGAAATTTCGGCACTAACGGCCCTTCGCCTAGTTGGCGCAATGCGCTCGCGCAGTGTAGCGAGTATATCAATATCTTGGGCAAGCGCCACTAAGTTCCTTGTTTGATGACCTCGGTCTTCAATGAGACCGGCAATTGCAGCAGACCACTGCTGATAGTCAACAGCAAGGGTTGCAGTTGTGACAACTGTCAACAAGCTTATAGAATTAGTTTTTTACTTCTATGAATATTCATTGATTTCATACAAATGTAATACATCTACTTCAATATTTTAGGTTTTCATTGTGAAATTGTTGTTGTTCCTTCTAAATTTTAAAACTGTAATTACATGTGGAATAACCAAGGGTTTTTCATTCGTAATGGTTAAATGCAATATCTGATATGATTCAATTACAGTTCTTATTTATAAGTCGGTTATAGAAGTATCATTACCATCTCTACTCTTTAAATACCTTTTTATTGGTGGCATTTTTCAGTATAGTAAAAGAATTTCGAGAAACCTTATTTTCGTTTTGAAGTTTTATCTACATTGCTTCTAGTTTCTGACTGTGCTTGCACTACTTGTAATAATGTATGGTACCATTGTAATTGACTATGGAAGAACTTATCTTATGGATCATTTCTTAAAGTGAATGTTGACTTTTTTCCTTAGAATTTGATTTTCGAAACTAATGCGAACACTTGATGAACTTACATAGTATTTATTATTTTTTACAATTCAAACCTGTTATTTTTAAATTGTTTAAGTTTCAAAAAGGAATAAACTAAAAGCTATTAATACTAAGCCTTTTTTCTTATACTCTTTGAAAAAATCTGTGTATACCCGAGGAACATTTATTTTAGTACACTTTTTTCTTGCCTCAGGAGATAAAATTTCCAAATTGTAGGTTTCGAATATTTCTTTCCGTCCTCTACATTAATAAAAGAGCGTGAACAACTTTTATTGTTTCGTAACTGGCAAAAGATTGTTGCGATATTATCTGTTTGGATTCCGGAAGGATTATTCAAATTATTGACAACGACAAAAATGGCTGCCAGGCATCAATGGAGGGTTTTGCCTAAGCAAGAAATGGTTTCGAACATTCGCTTCATTGGGAGCATTTTTTGTTATATGGTTGATGTCATTAATGAATTTTTCTTGAAAATTTATCTCTGATATTATTTTCTTGTATTTTTAATATATTATTGATTTTAAACATATTCGAATGTTATATTCTGCAATATAAAAAAATGTCTTGAAAAACCGATATCGTATTATAATCTTGTTCTTTTTTCTCTATTTTTGTCTTTATTTAGATTGATTTAGATATATTAACTCAAAAACATGTCTAATACACTACAATCGGATTTTTTCATGTCACTTAAAGTTGACATGTTATCTAAATATTATATATCACGAAATGTTATGGATAAATTTTGTTGATGTCTAAAATTTGGTTTGTGTATTATTTGATAGTATGCTCTGCTAAATGGCTGTTACGGATTTTTGATTTGAAACTTTAGGCCTTCATTATCGTTCATGCTTTTACTGTTACAATAACTTGGAGCCTAACTTTTGTAGACCCTTACTGCCGCGTATTCCCTGGTATCAACTTAGACTGAATCTTGTTTTGTCCTTATTTATGAGGTAGATGTTTTTATTGGATAATCACTTTGTTCATTAAATTATTATTGAAGGTTATTAAATACTTACCGATATATGTCATCATCTATCATATGGTAAAATTTTGCAGATACGCCATTTCACTTTTATAGCCCAAGTAAAGTTCTTTTAGTACTTGATAAAATATTCCTTTGAGTTACTTGAAGAATCATATAAAATTTATCCTAATGTGCTTATATACAATATTCATGAGTCAAGACTTGCATTATTGTTCAATTGCATAAGATATTTGGAGTTGTTTATTAACAATTTTATGCATAAAACGAATCGTGGCAGTACAGTATTTGGATGATTCAAGGCTTTTCATGCTTTTACATATATTCTTTCAAATGTCCACTAACGTAAAATTTCATAAAATTAATTGAGTAGTACACAAGAATCTATTTTAATGATTACTGTAAATGCTTTAATTTTTTTCTTAGCAGTGCAAGAGCTGGGTAAGTCAAAAATTTTGGACGTTTCCGTCTTTTATATTGGCTAAAGCTTATTGGTCCATGTTGGTGCCTTTAAGGTTTTACGCAGATATATGTATATTTGTTTGTCTCAAAACCGCTATTTTAAAATACAGGGAAATTTTGATTATTACATTATTATTTATAACCTTTTAACATTTGCTTAAGGGTGTTCATTTCTGATTTTTCTCAGATATTTACGTTTCTGTAATCTAAAAATGAGGTGCTTATTCGGGATAATCGTTATTTTTTACTTTGAATTTTTTCCTAACTAGATAATCGAATTCATGTTTCGATCTTAACGAACTGGTTAATATTATCTAGTTTTATCTTCCTTTGTCCATTTAAAAATTCGATGTTATCAGTTTTAATCTGAATTCAATTTTTTTAATTTGTTTCCTACCAAATATGAAATTTTACATTGTACGACTACCACGTTTCTGACAGTCTTGTGGTTTTTCTACTTTATTTTTACGGTGGGTGTTATTCCTATCTTTATAACACTTGGACAAGTTACCTTTAATTTGAAACCTGATGGCTACACTATTATTACTTATCATATCAAATGTAAAAGTTTTTGCCTTTGAAGGTGGGCATCGTTCATGTTTTGTAGTGTAAAGTAATTAACCATCGCATAAATCTATCAATACGTAGATATGATGTATCAACTTGTGACTGTCTCTCTAATCCATATAAAAAGAGTTATCTTTAGTAAAATAACTTCAGCCATTTTAGTTACGGCCCAATAGCATAGCTGAGGAAATCATAACGATATGTATTCGATATATTTTTCCTTTTGGCGTTATTCTTGAATTTCATTACCTTGTGTTATCTGAGATTTGAATTTTTATCTTTGATACAATCGTTTTGAATTGATCAGGAGCTGGATTATGGAATTCTAATGTTTATTTTTATATAATGTAATTTTTATCCAAAATGATAACTTAGTTACAAGTGGATCGTACCTGATTTAATTTGTGGATTCTATTTATTTCTCTAAAAAAGTTCACTCTGATTTCTGTTCCAAAAAAGTATAACCTTACTAGTACTTGGGTCTGCAATGTTTTAATTGCTTTTTGGTATATGTATATATAAATACAACGATTTCTCTAGAATGTCTTATATCATGGTTTAATTAAGTTAAGTAAATAATTTTTTAGCTTCGATCTCAATTTGATGATATTGCAACGTTATCAAATTACAATTAATTAACTAAAACCGTTCCGAGTCGTTTTTCTTTGTTCTGTTTCAATAAAATTTGGCTTTATTGATAGAACCGTTTTTAATCTGAACGATTTAAAACTATTTACCCAATCTATATAATTTGATCAATTTCTTCAAACTCGTCTTATAATATGAATATATTAGTCTTTCACTAAAACTAAATAATCCTTATTAGGTACTCTTGTATAACCATTTGCTACCCATTGGGTAGCAACCAAACTGAGGCTTTCCTTACATAACCTAGTCTAGGATATCGATCCGTTAGAATAAAACGAAGGAAAAACAAGCAAAACTACTATATAAACAAAATTTCAAAATCCTTTTTACGCCATATGTGTGGCCATTCTATTCTATTACCGGATATACAAATCACATGTACCGAACACTTACATGGTATAGAGATTTGAATTAATATATCATCTTTCATAAATTTTATTTAACCTTTCAACTGAACTTAGCATTTAAAGAATATTTTTGAAAACTTATAATTGGTTCAAGCATAAAAGAACTAATAAAAGAATACACTCAATGAAATAACATCCAAAAAGAACTTGCTTATTTCCCAAAAATGTTTAAATGGAATAGGTGAAAATGAAAGGACAGAACATATCCTAAAGAGTCATAAAATGCAAAATATTTCTTAAAGCAATCGTTTTAGAGGGGATACCAATAAAAAACTGTTAATTGAATTTTTTGTTTATGAATCTCAATATCAAGTTTTTGAACCCTGTTAAATCTTGAAGATAGTAAAATAATGGAACATATCTTGAAAGTTGACTTATCCAAATTCAGAAGATATTATCTGCTTATCTGTAAAGGTGGAATATATTATTTGGTATCAAGCGATAACTGTACATTGTCGTTATATGGACATAATGTATATTGAAAAAACTCGGTTAAATTAATACATCATTTTGTTCATGAAATGGTTTCGTTTGGGTACTACTCAAATTAAATTGTTCGAAATTTTAAAGCTCTAAACATGGCAATGACTTTTAGATCACTACTATGAAAATGTTTTTTACGATCCATAAATCAAAGAAATGTTATTGTTATGATATTGAAACACATCTTTTGGACATGGTAAAATTATTATGAAGGAAAGAAAGGCTATATTGCTGTGATGAAATGAAAGTGCTCGAATGCATCCTTTTACAAGTGAAAATTACTTAGTTCCCTGTTAAACTTTATCCTGTGTGGTTCATTTTAAATATCTATAAAGGTTTTTTTCAGCTTTAAAATAGTTTTCGAAAATATAGATTACTATTACTAAATGAAAAGTAGTTCCAGCGAACGTAGATTCCTGCTTTCTAATTTCATATTAAGGTCTTTTGAATTATTTTAAATTCCGATTTCTTCTTTTATACTAACTAGAAGATGGGATGTAACCACAAACTAATTACTTTTCATCAAAAATATCATATCAATGTAAAAAATTCTATTTATGAAAATAAATTTGTATGAAATTGCCCTTTTAAGTGATAAAACAAGTATATATATACACTCAATTTTAGCTTATATTAGGGGCAACAGCTATATACAAAGATGAACCTTTGAATACATTTGCAGGATGGAATTTAAAATAAATGAAAATCGCAGTTTCGTTTTTAAGCGATATCAAAACATTTCTTGATAAAACATTATTAACCACTCTTAGTGACCTAAATTTTGCTACTTTATATTCATTCCAATTTATTCTGTGCTATTGATATTTTGAAAAATGTTGACTAATGTCATTTGGTAATAATTCTTTGTTACCTTTGTGGGATGTTGTCCCGTTATGAAGCTATAATCTGGTTTTTATTTTATCATGGATTCATTCAATATGATCCTGTTTAACTCTTTTCACTATAAACATATTTGGCAGAATGGTTCTTATTTTGTTAAGTTAAATTGGAATAACTTTGAAAAAAATTAATTAATTATTATTAATTGAATCAAAACATGGGTAAGAATGACTCCTTTCAATATATGTGGGTATCTATCGGGGACCTCCAGGAGATATAATATCTATTATTCTGGTAGATTGATCCCATCTAAGCACCTTCTATAGGATGCCTCCTCTAATTTTTGCCTTTTCTAAACTTAGCTTTGTTAGTCATTAATGTAATGCCTTCTTCGTTTGTTATCAAATGAAATTATTGGATTATTTTTAACAAATCTACCAAAACCTTAAAAATATTCGGTTATGGTCATGGAAGAAATATCACCTATAATTTGAACTAAAAGTGGTGTTACAATTTCCAATCCATGGTACAGTAGTTTTATAATTTTGAATGAAATATGTGGGTTTAAATTTGGTGGTAGACTTTGCATTTAATTTTACCAGCATATCTTCACAATATAGAATAATAGATATATAGTCTTTAAACTTCTAACTTTCAAAAGCCATTTTTAAAGGTTAAAAAATTACAAATTGAATTTCATTAGGTTAATCAGGAATTCACAAATTCATTAACATATTAATAAGTTTAATTCAGTTTTTTAATCTCTACATTATACATGTGTCAACAGTGCAGTCAAGGCAAACATGACTACCTTATATACCAGGTGTCACTCTTCTTGGTAGGTGAACTGAATTTCATGCTGATTTTTAGGTAAAAATAGCTAACAAATGTACCCATCCAGCTTACATGACTATCTTCACTAATTTGGACGGATCAAATTTTAGCAATGGAACAACCCACATTGATGTGATAAGATTTTGAGCTATCAACTACACTATCGTATATTGTAGATAGTTTCTAACTCCTTGCCTTCACAAAATGATTTGATCAGTGAGAATCTAAATAAAAACCATTTTGATATTCTTATTCACGTTTAGATTATGAGATTTAGTAGTAACGGAACGGCGAGTGAGATTGTATCAATGATAGAATTTGTTTTGTTTTGCTGACAATACCCATATCTTTTAATAGTTCATCAAACGGTCTATTTCATTGGTCCTATGAACGAAGATGATGCATCATAATGATAAGGACCTTTTTTGAGGTTTTTTAAGTAATTTCCTAGATATCTGGTACTAGCTAGCTTTGATGATAAGCCAGAAGGAAAATTTTCTCATTTTTGTGCTTGACTCGTTAGAAGCTAATATAACTAACAAAGTCGTTAAGGCAACACCGATTAAAACTATTCTAACAGTATCCTATATCTTTTGGTATGTTTCGTTTCAACTCTTCAATTTTATGATATCTCCGCCATGTTTCTTTTGTCTCGTCTATTAGATGATGTTCAAATATAGGTGTCTCAGTAGGAATTGGTATTCCCTTAATATCTTGGTGTGATATACCTATATTTTCGTCTATAGTCACTGTTAGCTTACTATTAGGAAACATTAGAAATATAAAATTACCACGTGTTAGTGAAAAAGAAAAATGTGTAACCGTACGATAAGCGTGCGTACTACAATATATATTCTACGATTGTTTACGAACTTTAGCGATCATCTTCTGACAGTCATCACTCAGAACACGGAAAATATTAATCGCAAAAAAAACGTAGAAATTTTAATTTAAATAGTAGTTGCTTTCTTCCAAAGAACAGGGCATTTAATCGCTTTTCCTTGTTTATGATACTGGGAACTTCTCAATTGTTTTTCTCCCGAATCGTCTCACATGTGACACGGATTCGAGTGTTTTTACATTAATTCATTAACAAGCTTTTCAGAACAGGAAAAAATATCCCAACGCATGAACGATTTCAATCAAGCTCAAATTATTCTTTTAACTTTTTCCTTAGTAATTGCAATATTATTTACGAAATTTTTTATAGAACTATTTGACCCTATATCTTATGATTTTAACTGTCCATATTTTAAGTATTTTGATGGTGCCATATCTCTGAGATAATTACTAATAAATTTTTTCTCATTGGTACCCAATCCAAAGGTAATTACGCAAACCAATAAACCTTGCTGTCCTTAATTTTTCCTGATTTTTTGATACCTCCATTTTATGAGACTCATTCAGAGTTACATTCATATACAACTAATGTAAATTATCTTATCTAATGCTGGTCCGAGTAAGAATGTTAGGTTATTGTTTTTCCGATTATTGTATAGATAATAAAATATCTGTCACTGTATACTTAACTCTCAAAATCATCAAAATTTTTGGAGTATGGAAGTATATAACCGATATAAAAAATCATGTTTCAAGCCACGCCCGTGATGGTAGGTATTTTTTTTAAACATAAATAGGGCACTTAAGATATAATGTATCCGTGCATATAAATATGTCGGTACTAGGGTCATCAACATGGCAAATTCAGAAGCAGTTTTGGTCCTAAGCTGATATTATCTCATTTTACATTCAATATCTTAATTCAAAATATATTATTTTGCACATCGCTGTTTCTTCCTTATATGGAAGAGGTTATGGTAATAATAGGACAACTGGATATAACTTTTTTAAATCCTCTCTATTAAGAGGATATATCTAGATCTCTTAAAGCCTGAAAATGAAAAATTGAAGACGCTTACTGGTTTAAACATTATTATGCCCATATTAACCTAATCTGTTGACAATGTGAAAGAGCCTTTTGATGTATAACACGCAAAAACGAATTGTTTATTCTGAGATGCTATGCTTATTTACACTTGTTGATACGATATGTTAAAATGCTAAATTTCGAATATAAAACTCTTACAGAAACTATTTATTATTTAACTATTATCAAACGAATTTCTAGGCATCGTGGGAAGCTGCAAGAAATTATTTTATCATATTCGGATTTTCTATTATTTAAATTTTGGATTGAAATTTGAATGTAGTTTAATCTCCATTTACTCCGAAGGAATATTAATAATGAGATTTTTAAGTCCGGTAGAATTTTTACTTATCCTAGTGCCCTTGAAACTGACAAGTGACGCTCATCCCTTCACAATATAAATATTTTTAAAAAGTTGAACCTAAACATTTTGTTCAAAGGAGAATTATTTCCACAAATCTATATAATTTACTCGGATTTAAAATTCTTTCGCTTAAAAAAAATTATATCAGGGGTCGGCTTATCTTTAAGGATACAGAAGTTTTACAAATACTTTTAGCAATTGTTTTAAGAGCCAGATCAAATGTTTCTGGTTTTCGGACAAAAAATATGACATTGAAGGAATCTGTGTTGATCATATTAACAGATTTTTTCATATATAAAAAATATTTTCCTCTTGTTTCCAAAAAGAACCTAGATCTCATTAATTTTTTTCGAAAACTAAGGACCTAAATCTCATGATTTTCTTTCTCTTCATATTTTTTGCACCATGTAGCTGTCCTTTCAATTTTTGCTTTTAATAAAAGTAAATAAATAATTTTCATAGAATCTATTAATGGGATAGTATCTTCGTTACTCTTCATTTTCATCCATTATTCATTTACTCTTCACACCATGATCTGTTATCAGGTTTTATATTTTGGCTACAGTCTGTAATATTCATTCAACCGTAAACTTCTGACTTTATCATTTATTTTTCTGTGAGCTCACAAAGGCTTTCCCTTTTCCTTAAATTCATAATATTCTTTAGCTAGCACAAAGCCATCTTGTTTTGCTAGCTGAGACATAAGAAGAGAGTGATTAAACAGAAACAAATGAAATTCGTTTTTTATCATAACCTCAAATATCCCTCAACAATCGTATGAATCTCTAAGATTGCAGTCTAACGCCAAAAGAAAGAAGTATTTAAAATATGTAAAGTTCCATTTCTTTCTTCAAGTTTCAAAACCCTTTTTGCAATTTTTAATTTTTCTTGCATTGCTTCATGAAACACATTCCTTAGAATCGGCTGATGCTGATTCCCTTTCGTATGTTTTTGAGGCTGTATAAGTAAACTTTTAATATTTTCCGAACCTATTATTGATAACCTACCGTTGACAGATTTGTATCTTGTCAATTTATTTTTTATTTCTCAACCTTGTCGCATACAAGTTATATTTAATTTGTAAATTAATTTCGACGCTTTTTGTTTAGCAAGGAATGAACATGGATTGTAATTGGAGTTAAGAAATACCTAACAAATTGTAGATGTTAAGTCAGAGATTACCCAAGTTAAAAAATAAATTATATTTAATATAAAAGTTTGGCCCTGTTTTAATCTACTTTATGGGTGTTTAAATATACTGCCATTAATAGTATGTTTACTGCCAGATCATGAGATTTCAAAAGAAGTTCCACACTACCTTATAAATATTCTTTTACTTATTCAGCATTATACATTTATATACCTTGATGAATGAAAATACAATTTAAAAAAAAA
>LDMZ01011196.1:0-10013 GCA_001455285.1 Sphaeromyxa zaharoni
TGTTGACTATCAGCAGTGGTCTGCTGCAATTGCCGGTCTCATTGAAGACCGAGGTCATCAAACAAGGAACTTAGTGGCGCTTGCCCAAGATATTGATATACTCGCTACACTGCGCGAGCGCATTGCGCCAACTAGGCGAAGGGCCGTTAGTGCCGAAATTTCCGGCGGGCAGCAGAAGTACTCTGCCATCGCCACGGTCCGCCGCCATTGCTTGTCAGCGTACTACAAGGAGATGGAGGTGCTCCGGGAGCGATTAACGAGCCTGAACGACCAACAAAATGCGTTCATCGATTGCATTGACGCCACCTTTCCGGAGGTGAAGAGAATCCGGAACTTGCAGTCTGCGGATTTTTCCTCCGCTCAGCGGGAGACCGCGATTACGAGGTATGAGACTGGTCCTCGTCTCCAGGATCAGTTTTCAGAGCGCGAGGGTGTCGAACGTCATTCGTCGTAAACCGACGCATGATGAGTTTCGTTCCTTTCACCGCGATCAAACGGCGGAAAATCTGCGTGACACAGTTCCGAGCTTGCCGGGGTTCATCAACTCGGTGCCTGCTCAGCAAGGAGCAGAGGAGGGCAGTCGCCGACCAGCTGAAGATGCGATCTGCTCTCAACAACGTCTTGGAGGACGAGGACCTCTAAACCAGGGGCGAAGGGGACCATGTCAAATGACCTGCTTTATCGTCCAGTAAGGCTGAGTATCAAGAGGCCTACTACCTAGTAATTAACCGATTTAGTTATCTGAAGGTGGAAGGTATGAGGTTCACGAGACCCTTTTGCGACGCATACACACCCAATCCAAAAATCCCCTTCTTGGCCTCTGCCTGTTGACTGATAAGTAGGGAAAAGCAGAGAGCATTGCGTAAGGCGAGAAAGCTGATGAGAGCTGGTGGTGGCCGAGAAGACCACTATACCGCAAGCCGAATGTATATATGTGGTGCATGAAGTTTCAGCTGCAGTTGTCAGTCAGAGCGAGATGCTCGACCTGAGCGTGGACTATCTAAAACCACGTTATAAAGTCCACAGGAGACCAAAGCTGATCAACCGTGAGGATGCTTCTGAGAAGGCGTTGAACTTACTCAAGCCTCATGGGTGTCAGGTGGCCATGAGAATTTAATCGGTGGTATGTTCACCGCTCCTCTTACCTCATACTTACATGAGAGACTGAAGGTCGTGTGTAACAGCTTTAAAAAATACTCGGATGATCCTGCGAGAATTTGTTCTAAGCTGGAGAACCATAACAAAGCTAATGAACCATTTCCATGTGGTGATTAATAAGATTTTGAGGATGCATTGATGCGTTTTAGTCATAGTGGTAGCCTTCCTTACTTTCCATCATTAAAATATTAACTTAAATCTAATAAACAGAAGGAACATTAAAAATGCTCAAGATATATTTAGTAAATATATCATCTGCAGCAGAAGAGTTACTAGTAAGATCCAAAATAAATATTCATCAAAACCTATTTTAAAAATGGAGTATAGTAAAAGTGGAAAAGTTTATTTATTATTGCTATAATGGAAACTACTTAAACTTACTTTCATAAGAAGGATTAAGAAGCAGAACCTACTGAAACACTCAAATCGTGTTCTATCAGCACACCTTTGGGTATCAATACAAGTTAGTACCAAGAAAATGAATAAAAGAATTAGCACATAAAGAAATGAAATTTAACCTCCATCATTCTTAAAATACAGAATCAATTTAAAAAAACTTTGAGTCATATATATTTGAGTGAAGATTAAAACTGACTATCTTGCAAGCATCACTGAGACAATTCTATCTGACAAATTTTAGAGTAGTCCTTATAAATACCATATTTCTCTTACATGCATTGATTTCCAAATTGTTAGAATAGAGAACATAAAACATCAAAGAACAACAAATCATTAGCAACTTCCAAGAGATCAAAACAGATATTTAGACAATCCATTCATTTTTGGCATCTAATTATAAATAAAAATTTCTTGATTGAAATAAGGACGATATACACTTGATAATACTAAATTAAAAGGTTTTAAGGTTTCAACCATCTTTGACTAACAAACAAACAGAAGTCATGCACAAATTTAAAAACTGTTAAACTGTCCAGCGAATTATTCAATAAACATAGATTTCTCATTCCGATTCTGAGACAGAATCATTTCATAAGCATTATTTACATTAAAAAATATTTGAAACCTAGAAAAACTAATAAATGAAATTTGCAGTGATATGGGACTCATGTTTAGTGGTAAAAAAGATACTTTTGCCTAAGATCATTTCTATTCTGAAACATTTGAACGTCAATAAGCTAAAATGAGCCCTCGCTTAACAAAATACAAATGTATTTAAAATTATACAATAACAGCATCAAATCAACTGATCATTTATCGAATTAAAATTTTCATCTATTAAAAACAGTTTCTCAGAAATACTTATATAAATTGTTAAGAAATTATCATCCCATGACTTTATTTAATAAAATAGTAGCCGATATTTTGATCCAAAAGAAAGAATAATTTTAGCTCTCAACATCGAATAAAAAATATATTGATGAACTGAAACAAATATAAGCCTAAACCAACATCTTTTTTTATTTCTCAACGAAAATACAAATAAAAATTCAGATTTTAGTTATACATTTTATGAAAGAAAGCTTAGTTCGCAGAATTCAAATCTAAGCCTATCCAACTCACACAAAAATAATCACGGTTTTAAAAATGAAAAGAGGTGATCATAATACAGAAAAGGAAATCATCTCAAAGTAAAGAATAAATTCTATATATTTAGAAAATCAAAATTGAGCGCGGTATTTACATGCTTGCTGTAATACAAAATCAATAAGCCAAAATTTCGGATATGTATCAAAAGCTTAATGAGTAGAATTTTACTTTATTCTTTCATATTCAAGAAGTAGTTAAACACTTTTCTAAAAAAAGTTTTAATAAACCAAAACAGTTTAAGTTTTAAGTAAAAATAAAAGATCAATTATTGTGAATTATCCTGCGTATATGGGACATAATATTTCCAAAACGAACATTCTAACTCACTTGCAATATAGTTTTCAATAGGATGTACTGATAATTTAATTGACTAAAAAATTTTCTATTACAAAATATTAAGAGAAAGGAATAAATGAAGAAGCTTTTGACACGGATTTTTTCGTCTAGGTTTTCAATCTTAGAATATAACACACAATATTTTCGATGTGCATCCATAAAAAGTCATCCAAAGCAGTACATAGGAATACTTTATTTTATATAAAAATTTCAAGAAGTTATACAAAGAAGTGAAAGCTGAAAATTATTCCTTTTTTGTGAATGTAAAATGTTATATGGTGGATATGGCAAAAGTTTGCAAGGTAAGAAATTATTCCAGCAATTTTTTTATGTTATATAAAAAACTGCGTTCAAACACAGATTTGCGAATGAACTATAAGTGATGTGTAAATTGATGTGGAAATGGGGAAATTAAGGTACGTATATAGGAATGACGTAAATTATACTATGAATGCGGGGACATTAGAGATATGCCGTATCCAAAATTTACATCATATAGAGTGAATCCATAAACGTTAATAATCAAGCAGAAAAGCTGTTAATTTAGGATTTCCAGTATTAGCATATATGATAAAGTTTAACGTAAGAAACCTATGCAGAGGGTCTTTAGAAGTCATTAAAGCGGAAAAATTGATATTTATAACGGAACGAAAACCGAGTCTATCCAGGGGTAGAAAAGGTGTATACTCAAGCAATGAAAAAGTTAATCAAAAAGATTTTCATTGAACAGTAAATCATCCTTCAAGAGATCCTACCAAATTTTCATATTTAGAAAGATCAATCTTTGGAGCTTTTAATTTTGCAAAGATAAACAAATCGGATACGTAATCAATATAAGTCAACTGCCAATGAATCTTTAAATGTCTGAAAACTCTTAGGGGATCCATATTTAATGTTGAATAGATAAAAGAAGAATCTACACCACAAGAATCTATCAACTTTACCAAAAAAATAATGAAAAAAATACAAGCATTGCATAGCCTATGGAGGGATCATTCACTAAGAGCAACCTATCCACACAACCCAACGACGGTTGAACTGCATACGGTTGCGTATAATTAAGAGTAATTAAATAAAATGATTAGGTAGTGACGTCGTTAATTGGCTGATAAGCTAATTACTGGTAAGTTTATCCATAATAGATAATGTATTGGAATTTCATCCTTTAATAGCGATTTATCACAGTTTTTTTATACTTATACTTACTCTTGAAACAAAAGTTTTCTTAAATATAACGATTTTGATGATGGAAGTTCGAAAATCCCTAGATTACTTGGTAGATAAGGAAACAATGAAAATAGAAATACAGGAAAGGTTGATCCACCTCATAATTATTAAGCAAAATTCCTTTTTCTATCGAGTTATAAGACATTTGTGCTTTAATTGCTGCATTTTGGAAAAAAAACGTTATTATTCTTCATAAAAAGTGTTAAACGTACATGAAATAACAGTGATTAAAAATTAATATATACCGATTTTTTATATAAGAATAAGTATTGATGAAACATCTTTGTAATTGTTTCTTCGACATAGTACATTGTGATCAAGAAGAACGATCAGAACGCCAAATTGTTACACTAACAGCTTTTCAGATATTCATATTTACTCGTTTAATAAGGGGGAATTATTATGAATAACGAATAAGTGATAATTTTACAATTATTATACGCATCAAATATCAAAACATTTAAAATTTTAGTTTGAATTTTTATTGTAGTATAAAGAAAATCATGCCTATACAATTTCCTCATTTTAAGATAGAACTGCTCTCTCTTAAATCTACTTAGATTGAAATCATTAACAATAGAATTCAGGCATTCCTTGAAATTACCTCCATTGATTTTGCTAATAAAATCGCTTTCCGTTAATTAATGATCACACATTTAGTTAGGTTTTTACATATGAAAAATCATTCGAAAAAATTTTGTTTAATAGGAATGGAATGGACAAGAACATCGATGCAAAAATCTACAAAAATGAGATTTACCATAATGAGTTAAAAATCAGATGTATATCTTCGATTTAGTAATTATGGGATATTAAAAAGATATAAGACTTGACTAACATTTAATATTTAAACAAATCAAGCTCATGACGAATATTTTATATGAATAATCCTAAAAAAATGAGGACATAATTTAATGCGCGTAGCATTATTAATTTTCTCGGATTATTTTTATTACGTTGGCTTTATCGCTTAGAAATAATAATTTTCATCTCTTATCAATGTTTCATAGGAAATTTTACATTAAATTATAGTATTCATGGTTGATTATAAATACAGTTGCACAGTATTTGGTAAAAACAAAATAAAGTACTCTCAAATGGCTGTTTAAAATAAGCATTAAACACAATAGAATGATAAAATAATAGAGCACAAAATTTATTTTCCTTATCCTATTTTATAACTAACTTATGATATTTTTTTACTATATTCTACCTAACGTAATATAATAATTCTTTATTAAATTCTACGTTTCTTTTAGCATTTTTTTATCTGGGAAAGCAAAATTAGTTAAAGTATTGTCAAGAAAAAAATAACCGACATATGGAATCATATCATTTTGGGAACTGTAGGTTACTGGATGTTTGTATTTATTAGATAGATTACTTTAAATGCGGCGGCGACGTAGTGGTATTTTGTTTAGTCGTTTCATGGGCTATGCTATTTTGTGCTAAGTACACGCCACATCCTATATATTGCACGTAAATATTAAATGGCCTATGAAGAAATACTCTGATCAAGATAGATTTAAAAAAAAAGGATTAAAATTATTTTATAGTCAATAAAAACATAAAAGTCATTAAATCAATATTGAAAATCAGAACAAAGCATTTTGATTGAAGAAAAAGTTGTTTTAGTAAGCATATTGTGACATTCGACATTTGCAGATGGGTTCTGCAGCTGCAGCAAATAAATTGACCTAATTTTGGTCTTAGGGTGCGTACTAAACACCTAATGTTGTGGCGAGTCGATGACGGTACTGATGTTAAAATACATAATTATATTTATAAAAACTATTATTCTACTTAAATAAAAAGTTTAATCCCGCTCTGAGGCGCCATTATCATATTTATTAATAATATACTCGGTGACGATCTGATCCGCCCCGGTTATTACCGAAATATCATAATCCGTTAACTAGATTATGATAATAGGAAGGAATAAATAAAAAATAACTGAAAAAATCTAATTTCTAAGATTAACATCATTGTATATAAATAGTTCTGTCAGATATCTTTGACAGTAATTACTAATTATCAACAAAGAGTTTCAATCATATAAAAATCATTATATGTTAAAAATTAAGTTATCATACTTTGTTATATCAAAGGAAAAACCAGCCACCCTTCTCGGAACAGCATCAAAGTGAGATTTATTAATACTAAATATTCAGAACTTTCGAATATTTTATTTAAGCAGAAATTTTTTTATGGATGAAATATTTTTAATAGTTTTGTTCAGCTCCAACCACAATTATATAGAATTAATGATAGGCATAACAAAAATGAAACATATTGTTCCGCTGGTATATTTATACGTAAATTCTTGAAGCTAAAAAATAATGAAAATTTATTACATTCCCTGTACGATGTAGCTGAATAAACGAAGAAAATAAGGCTTAAACATTTCTGAACAAAGTTATTGATGATTTTAATAAAGCCTGTAGTCAAAATATTTCCCTCTACATTATGTTAATATTCGCTGCTTTTATTTATGTCAGTTGAATGGGAACAAATATAATAAATGATGTTCCAAAATTTATATAGGCTCAATTCTCAGTTGAATCTATCCGTATTCAATTTTCTTGGATGCGAATATTTAGAGGATTAAAAATATCTTTGGCATTCAATATTATGTTGAATTTATGTGACCTAAAAGCTTTTGAAAGTTTTCAATTATTCAGATTGTGCATACATAGCCGCTGGCACTACAGCATTACCCAACAGATCCAATCCGCAATCAAACCATAGTTTTTGTGCCTGCTGTTGTATTTATATGAATTAATGATTTTTAACTCAGTACGTATACATTATGAAATTTGAATATAAGGTAAATAATGTAATATTGTTAACAAGAAATTTTTTATATTTATATTCACCATCAGTGATGTAAATAAGCCACAAAAAATCATGATAAAATAATTTTAGGTAATTTATGCAAGGTATTATATCCTTGAAAAGATTTAGGTACTTTAATTTTGAAGTTTAAAATCTAAACTACTTTTTAACTTAGAAAGAATCAGTTTACTAATCAATACCTAAAAGGAATTTTTAATAATATTTTTTGAATTTTCATTTATTTTCAAATAATATTAACTTCTGTAACTTTACAAGAGCACCAAGTTATTGAATTTTCTAAACATAAAAAACTATGATATAGTAAATCATTTCCAAAAACTATATTCGCTAAAATTTTTACAAAAAAATACACAGAAATTAATTTGAAACGATAAAA
This sequence comes from Sphaeromyxa zaharoni, assembly GCA_001455285.1. NCBI lineage: Eukaryota > Metazoa > Cnidaria > Myxozoa > Bivalvulida > Sphaeromyxidae > Sphaeromyxa > Sphaeromyxa zaharoni. The sequence continues at coordinate 7,502 of LDMZ01011196.1, forward strand.
CTTATTAAATAAAAAAATTTGTTAGGCCTAAGAAACAAAAATATTAATATATTTTTAAAAATGATCGATTGAAATCCTAAAAAATAGTCACAAAACTTTGAATTGATAATAATAAGGTTTATGCTTTTAATTCCATTTTGTTAATAACAGGATTATTTAAAAATTTTCCGTATGAATATTTAGATTTTAAAATGAGCACAGGTATGTATGTAGAATATAATTAATTTATATTTAAACTCTGTTCCTTCCGATTAATAATAATTTTAAGAATAATGTTAAAACAATCAATACTTCTAAGACATTCTTTTAATGCATTAATTATAAAAATGTCACACTTTTTAAGAATCTTAAAAAAATGAAACTTTTTCCATTTCCCTGACCGATATGTTTATCAAAAATATGTGCTAAGAGTTTACCGTATATATTTTGGGACCAGTCTGTGTATTATTAACAGAATTTCCAATCAAGAAAGATTAATTAAATCAGCATACTTTTCTATTAAAAAAATTAATTTTTTTATTAATTACCGCAACATTTTTTAAAAAAGGCGTGTACCTTAAAATCTATATTTCTAATTATAGTTTTTAAACTATCCAAATTCGTGAATATGAAAATTAAGAGTTCTTATCTTCCACATTCCGAAAATTTAAACAAATCAGTTCTTCTTTAAACATTGTAGTGCGGCAAACATACAAACAATCTCAACAGTGGTGCGTAAAATCCGATAACTTAGCTTGCAGGATGTAGGTTGCAGCATCCTCAATTAAGAATAATTTTATTTTTTTTGTTGATTTAATTACAATTTTATTGTGGTTTCTAGTTTTTGATTAAAATTGGTAATCCTCCTCGAGGGTATGGCAAGAATGTATCATCAAAATTTCAAAGATCTATTTATATTGATTTTGTTTTATCACTTCACAGATTAATATAATTATAACTTTGAAAATAAATTTTTTATAATTTTGTTATAATTTCTTTTAAATAAACATTAATTAAGGTTTGTCAATACCTAGAATATTTATAAAAAAGGATAAAAAAAGCATGAATGAAGGAGCTTAGTAAATTCATATTTCTAATTATTTCCTTTATCTTAAAAAATTTCTTATTATTAATATATCATAAACAAAATTAGATCAAGGTATTCTACATAAGATTCTTCTCTCTTTGTGCAATTCTCTTATCGTAATAAGGATTTAAATGTACCCATCAACACTCCATTTACTGTGTATCACATTCAATTCTAAGATTAACAAATTTGACGTCACCAACAAGGGTTTGGTGTAAAATTTAATAGTGACAATGGACTGTATCTAAACCATTCATCATAAAAGATAACGGATCCTCCATAAATAGAATCCTGGATCAGAGGTATTTTTGTTAAACAGTTATTTCTGTCCACAATAAATAATCTTAAATTCTATTCTACATGAGATGCAAATTTCCTTAATTCACATTATTAATCTCAAATATTGCATATTTGATTTCTTGATTTGGATTCGCTTTATAAATATATATATATTTGGATATTAAGATTAGGAATTGTGGATTTCTGAATGTAAAATTTGAAACAGATCAGGTTCCCTGCTAGCTGAGAGAATTGATATGCTGTTATGCCTTAAATAGGCACTGGATTAAAAGATAATTAAATCAAAATTAAAATATATAGGTGTTGTGTGCTTAAACCACTGCCTTAATTTGGTGGACTTGTAATAATTTTGTCGAGTTTTGGTATTAAGACTTGTATTCTCGCCATAAGATGCTTAAATTTGATACATGCGGAAGGAATTCAGTGCATATAGAAAAAAGGGTAATCCAAGAAAATATATATAAGATAAAGCTATATTTGTGCCGAATTGCAACGATATGGTTACGAAAACACGTTTATCTGTTATATACATTTTTAACTTCATATTGAGAATAGTAAACTTCAAAATGATAATAGTATATTTATGAATGAATACCTATTTTAAATCAAAATTTTAATATATATTTTTTTATCTTAGAAAAAGGGTTTTATATATGTTAATAATTATTTATTTAATTGATTTTTAAGCCATTAAGATTAATTTTAAATATAATTTAACCTTAATGGCACGTAGAAATAGAGAAGATAAAAAGGCCTGAGTTTACAAAAAGACACGGATTTTGTCAGTCCATGGCAATAATGGGGATTTGGGATCCCTAGCGGAAGAGTTAAGTGTCCCTGCGTCAACCGCTTATCGCTGTGTTATTACCGATGATGTGGCAGATTGTCGTGGTGGACACAGATTTAATAAGGTCTCTGATGAACACCGTGAGTTTATGGTCGACCTTATTGAATAAAATCCTAAGATAACTCTACAAGAATTTTTAAGAGTTATTAAGGAGACTTTTCACGTGAGTCTATCCAAAACTACAATTTGGAAAAAGTTAGACTTACAACTATACACATTTAAAAATGTGAGGCGCAAACCTGAAAGGGCTAACTGTCACGCCAATAAAGAGAAAAGGAAAGAGTTTGTAGAAAAACTTT
>LDMZ01011218.1:0-12177 GCA_001455285.1 Sphaeromyxa zaharoni
TCAGATAGAACGCGGTCGAATTTTTGGGACCCAAACTAGTGCCTTATATCGATGTTTGACTGTTATTTCTAAAAATTCGAAAAAATTTAATCAGATCAGAATGTAATGTATGTTTATAGGCAATAAATATAAAAAAATCTTAAAGTATTGAGTATTTAACAAATTCTTTGTTTTATCAAGCACTCAGTTTGAACGTTTATTGTTATAAATTTTTGTTAATATTGTGGTTCCTGACGCCAGCTGAGGCACTTTTAAGGCGGCTAACATAAATCGATTTTGATATTAGGGAATCAGGGTACCAAATATTTAATGATTTGCTGATTCAAAAACTGTTGTCAGACACAGTAACAAAAATAAAAAATAAGAAATTTTTACGAGGTTTCTCTCCGCCGCCTCCGTTACCGCATCACCGTTTAACCTGCCAACTGTCAGATATATTTCGACATCACTCGGTTTCCTCCAAGCAAGATATTAATATCATCAGCCGGTAAGTGCTTAAAGGTAATATTAACCTTAATTATATCCAAAATTATTTTAATTATTGAAATCACGTTCAAAATTTTGAAATATATTTTTTTAGGGAATTTAAAGTTCATGAATATGTGTAGTAAATCCAAAGATAAAATTTATTTATTATTTCTCGGGTTGTTCTTATGCTAAAAAGGCATTTCTTCAAATAATATAGAAAAAAGCGATATATTCTTCTAGACTGATAAAACTTGGTTCACCTTGATTACAGGAATGGGAATCGCTAGAATTGTTTGTTTCTGTTACTAAAGAAAATTTTATGAAATCGGCCTTTAAATAAAATAGAAAGAATCTGAATTTCGTGAACATAGGCATTAAAGTAGGCTTTCATATAATTTTTCATTTTATTGTTTTTATTTTTGTGGAAATAATAAATTATCATAACGGCTACATATTTTTCCATGTGGCTCCGGTACAGGATTCATTGAAATTCCCCTGCCTAGTCGATATTAAAGTTTCAGCGCCATTTTTGATTTCACAATGGCTAGTAAGTTATATGTAACAACATCTTTCAGATAATTCTACATTTCTGATAGTGAGTAATTTCTATATGACAAAGAAATGATCGGAAATGAAAAAAAAAACTCTTTTTCGAGATATTAATTTAACAAAAAAAGAAACAAGAATGGAATATATGAATTGATTTTCACTCCTTGAACGATATTAAGAATAATGTCCTGATATCCTTTTGGAATTATCAAAGCTTTTTGTATTAAAAATTTTGTACAGTTTAAAAACCTTTATTCTCTAATATTATATACGTATTAAAAAATTATAAAATTTCAAGATTTTTGAAACATATTCATCTTGACATAAATATGAAGAAGCTTCCCTTGGTGCCAATTGAATACGAAATAATTCATGGAGAGTAGAACAGGATCCGTCAGAAATAACAATATATCCTCTTCTATTTTAAATTTCACCGGTATACATTATATTTTTTTATATCCGATGTCGTCTGATAGGTTAATTTGTGGTTGTAAGGGACACGCTAAAAATATTTAATAATTCCAAAATAAACCTCTGGCCTAGAGATACACCCGAAATGCAAAGGACTCTAGAACGCCTTCATCATTTTTTACAGTTTGACGGAGACACAGGTAAATGAAGAACAGAACCTCCGCGAAATTACAAATATTCAATAAATTGGTGACGTCATTATTTCGTCAATGTTTTCTATAAAGTAGTATAAAACGCATGCGTATGTTGTATATAGCTTTTTTCTTGGATTTGATTCCGTTACATGGTATATATGGGACTGGTTAATTGTGTATTATTTTCAAAACATAGTTTGATACGTTATAATACTTGTTTTTAATTTTTGAAAATTTGCATAAAGCATGCGTGTTTTCGATTTAACGATAATGTTTGAAAAGTTTAAAAAACAATATACAAGCAAGCGTTTAGATGTTTGATTTTTTCAAACAGAGCAGATTGATATTATGTACATTATGACTCACTATACCCAAACATTTTCGAATAAAAAAATGCAGCAATAACGGAATGATTAGGGGTTAGAAGAATTATTCGGAGATAACTGTTTAAAAATTGATCTAATAAGCCAATGCTTTGAGATTCATGTTATTATTATTTAGAGAAAAATTTTAATTCAAGCTTCCGACATATGCAGTAATTATTTACCTTGTGCATAATTAATGTGTGAACGCTACCTCTGGCAATTTCAAGCATTCATGCCATTTATTAGGCATTGATTGTGAAAGATTTGGCTGTTTTCATCACTTGTAGTTTCCAGAAGTCATTGACAAAACTAGTTATAAAATTTCACTATCATTAACAGATGTAATACAGATGCTAAGACGATAAAATAATGCCTTCACCACCCACTCCATTAACAATGAGGATCCGGATCAATTAATAAAAACCTTTGAGTTATTCCTTTAGACAGTAAATTGTAAACAGTTTGGTATTTACAGTGTTCTGTTACCTTATGGGACAATATTTAGGCTAAATGGCTTAATCAATCGTCATTGCCGTAAACTGGGTATTTTAAAAATCTGAAGGAAACTGCAGATGTATACCAAAGCCTTTCTGGGGTTTATGTTTGACACAAAATTTCATTGAAAGAAGTTTTTATTTGTTCTTTCTCAAAGTATATCTAATTCTAAAAATTTGATGCTTCTACGGTTTACCAACGTAGATATATACCAGAAGCATCTGATGGGATGGGTGATAGTGAATAATATTCTTAGGTATTTTACTTTATTTTTTCTAATTCTCTATTAATTAACAGCATTTTTTGTTCACAGAATCTAGAATGTCGATAAGTGCCTCTATTTCAACAGTTTGATTTAAAATGTCTGGGATATTAACAAAAGTGCAAACCCATTATTTTACCCTTCTTTGAGCGAACGACGGATTAGCAAGCGAGCATCACTTGATTAGCCGTCTTTTTTATCAGATTTGATCCTTGAAGTGTTTCTCAAGGGATCTCTACAGCCCTTGAAAGATCTAAAAGTGTGTAGAGCTGCATGGAACCTAAATAAATACTACACTATCTTAGAAAAAAACCCAACTAGCCTTTGTTATTTTAGCGGGAACTGCATAACAGAGTTAGATAATAGGAGGAACTCGTACTTTTTAAACAAAACGTATAATTAAGAGTTATTAAAAAAATTTCCCAATCTAGAGCAATTCTAGGGCCAATATTAATTTATATATAAGATGATGAAAAAAAAAGTTTTTGGAACGAATAATACAGTATCAATAAATTGAAAAAAGTCAGATCGGATATGAAGTAAAACAACATTAATTTGTTCAGTAATCAACATCTCGATGGAATGATAATCACTAACGAAATTACAAAAACTGAAATCAAAGGATACTCGAGCCAAGAAACGACTGTTTATTCTGGGAAAGTCTCCAAAGAATGCATTATAAATGTGAAGCAATATTATAAAAACATGACAACCCGCATTCCGATAAAAATATCGAAAACAGAGAGTTAAGAAAATTTTACAAAGTCTAATGAACGAAATCAGCAACGATGATCTTATCTGTAGGATCGGTGAAATGCCAGGAGATTGACAGATTCGGTTTAAGGTTATTTCGGTATGCGCCGTTGAAACCCGATCTTACTTAAGACAGGCCTGATGAGTCAGATTGTCCGTTCTTGTCGTGCTCTTTCTAGGGTTTATAATTTATATTACATTTTTCATTCCTACAATAGCTAAGTGCTGGTCTAGTCCGCCAGGGTGTGATAGCAACCCGAAACTTCTCTGCTACTGTCCCCTGTTGTGGTTTGATTAGTTCTTTTAGTTCGTAAAAATTGTAGGCATATCAGAAGTAGCAAGCATTATCCAGGAAAGGATCGCAAGTACTGAGTTTCAAACCAATTTTCAAGAAGTTGGACGTGTGTTATCAATTGGAGATGGGATTGCCCGTGTTTACGGCCTTAACAACGTCCAAGCCGAGGAGATGGTTGAGTTCGAATGTGGGCTTAAGGGTATGGCTCTTAACTTGGAAGCTGATAATGTTGGTGTGGTCGTTTTCGGTAATGACAAGTTGATTAAAGAAGGAGATATTGTTAAACGTACCGGTGCTATCGTGGACGTGCCCGTTGGTGAGGGGCTGCTGGGTCGTGTGGTAGATGCACTGGGGTATCCTATCGATGGTAAGGGTCCCATTAAAGCTACTCAAAGAGCTCGTGTACATGTTAAAGCCCCAGGTATCATTCCAAGGACTTCAGTAAAGGAACCTATGTTAACCGGCATAAAGGCCGTCGACAGTTTAGTACCCATCGGTAGGGGTCAACGTGAACTTATTATTGGGGATCGTCAAACTGGGTAATTATTTGGATATTTTGACTGAATAATATAATCATTATTTTTCCATAAAAGTAATGCTAAAGCTCCATAAGGCATTTCTTCAACCCTTTTTCATGTATGGCACCTTTTCTTTCAACGTTTTTCTCATAGATCTTATTTATATTGAATAATTCTTAAATATTAACACAAATTTTTGATATTTTCATAATAATAGGAAAGATATATAGTTCTGATTTGTTCTTGACTTTACAGGGTCGGTTTAGTCTTAATATAAAATGTAACAAAATTTTTGAATCACTTTAACTTATTTTCTAAGTGATTCCGGTAGTATAATTATATTTTCATGTAGGTATATAGGTTTTGGCCTAAAATCCTATTTTATCCTTGATATAGAATATAACCATTTTAAAGGCTTATTTTTGTTTATGCGGCTGCTTAACTTGTTAAGATTGATTTTGGATAAATTAGATATTTATATTTATTCTTAACTGAATAGTGGGTTTATGCTGCTGTGAAAAATAGGTTGCTTATTTGAAATTTACTTAAATATTACGATATTCCTGATAAAACTCTTTTGCGATGTTAATTGATGAAATCCCAGTGATCGTGTTAATCTAAGGAAAGTTTTTATTGTTTTTTAATGGTCAATAATAGTATTGAGGAGGCTATAATTATGCTATAATGGCTTTTCATATATCTTTAACCATGGAAGACATGAATGTCATCTTATTTTTAATAGAATTTGTCCTATGCCATGCTAAATGTCATTCTTGAACGAATTAAAACATTTTTTAATATATATATATATATATGATTTAATAATGAAGATATTATATAATATCTAAATGGTTTAAAAATATTCCTAAATAATTTTTCTTGAAATATACCAAGTTAATATTTTTTATTAAATTAGTTAGAAAACTAAAAGAATGAATTGCGCAGTTATATTCTAAATATTTGGGCTACTCCAGAAGCGCTTAGGTACTCTAAAACTTAGTGTTACTTGCTTAAAATAAGAGTTTTTGATTATAATATTCATTAGGTAGAACCTGAACGACGGTTTCAAATCTTCATTTTCTTTTAAAAAATAACTATTAATTGTTATTGACGTAAAGGTGAAATGTTGGCTGCATTTTTTATTCTGTTCCTATCAAGGTAGTATTTGCTAAGATTGATCAAGTTATTATCTGCGGTTAATATGAGCATATAGCCTAAAGCAATCCTATCAGTGACATTTGTTTGTAAGTAGAAAAAAATCTGAATTCTGTTTTGTTTAGTTTAGATAATTGATAAATCTACTAATTTTATCATCAAAATTATTAAAATAATGTAATTTTTGTTATAAATTTAATATTCATGAAAGTCTTCGACTAAAAAAGTTGGTATCTGTGAAGCTCTAGTCCATTTGTCTATTTACTTAAGAGGTGTCAGAACATTTGCATGGGTCACAAGGTTTATGTATCAATCGAATGTCAACATGATATAACAAGTATTTAAAATTTGTCGTTGATTTTAGTTTTGCGTAGTAATTTCGTGCCCTGAGGTCAGAAAATTTGTCCAACCCTGCTTACTATTTTATGCTGCCTCAGTTAATTTTTTCAAAATTATAAAATTATTGGCTATCGTAGACAGCTGAATTTCTGCCTTTTCTCATGATATTCATTGATATTTTTATGCATAAATTTGGTTATTTGTCAATTTCATTGATAAAACCATAACCTAAATGGAACTAGTGAGATTGAAGATTTGAAACACATTGTGTTTTAATAAATTTCTTTTATTGTATATAATAATTTATTTTTAAAATTTTTGTTTGTTAAGTTGTAAAAATAAAAAAATGCTTTTTGTTAATGTGGAAACAATTAAGATTCCTTCCTAATTTGTGTTGTCGACAAAAGTTCTCAAAAAGTTAATGTATTATAATTATAAATGTATTTCGGTGCATTTAGCTTTTTAAAATTTTTATATTTTTGGAACGGTTTTTTTATCCAATTTTTAGATTGCACAGGTCTAATGCATTGCCTACATTTTATACCTAAGAATCTTTTGGTTGGAGCGCTATGAGGTTACATATGGAATAGATTCTGGAACTTGTTTTAGAAATTATTTTTTTATATATAATTAATCAATTTTCTGTTTTATGAAATACACTCAAATAAATTAATACAGTTAAAATTAAAATTATTAATTGGTTTAAGATAGATGGAAGTCACTTTTTTATCAGAAGTTCTACTCATTTTTTTGAAGAGAGAAACTAAAAAATCCTAATCATAATTTTTTCTACCATTTTAAATAGAAATTAACTAATTTAAGTAAAATAACTGTTAGTGAATCTTTTATTTGGATAACAATTGGTAAATATATATTTCAGAAAAATAGATTCATTATAATATTTTGTGCTCATTTACAAAATGATTAACTACATAAGATTGACATCTATACCAAATTAAAAAAATATTTTAAATTTCTATTTCATTTTTGATTATATCAACTCGTACTTTTACCGAATATTTATTTATTGTGTATTTAAGTACATGACGTTTTGATGAAGTAGTATTTTTCAAATCCAAACGTTAACGAAATTATTTTCCTGGTTATTTAATTCTTTAAATGACGGTATATTGTTTTGTTCTTAAATTCATTATTATCTAATACATGATAAAACAACAACAGTGTTAGATTTTCAAGTACAAAGGTTTGTCATCTATATTTGCTTTTTCTTTGCAAGTTTTGGATGTATACATTTTTTGGGTTCTAAATATATATTTCTCCTTGTCTGTTGTAGCTCTAAAAAGGTATCTTGAGATTTGATATAACAATTTAATGTTGTATTTTCTAATAAAATATGTGTTTTAAACGGTAGAACGAGGGTTGTTTAAAGATCATTAATAATTAAAAACGTATGTGAAAGAAAATATATATTATTAATTATTGCCTTTTAGATGAATTTTTTTTAATTCAAGCATAGGTCAAAAAGCCAAATGTCATATTCGATTTTAGAAGGTTAAAAATCATGATAATTTGGGAAAATTTATAAAACCTGACTTTTGAGGAATTTACAAGTAAATTATCACAAACCATATGCTATCTCATTGGATCAATCCATGAGTTAAATATCTATAACCACGTTGAAGCATGTTCAGCGCCCATCTTCTTAACAATTCTTATTACGGGTCTTAAACGGATTTTTCCAAAAGATAATGAATTTAATAGCGTGTATTATCAAATCCTGTTTTTCCCGTAAAAAATCATTGGAGTCATGATAGTTTATTCTGAATCTAGCGGGATATTTAATTAACTCAGTTCTGACTGATTGCTGTCTTCTTCCCTCTTTGCTGAAATGTATTAATTTGTTCCAAAAAGATATTGGTGGTTTTTGTCAACCTAATTTGAATTTTTATTAAGGGGAATTAATAACCTTAGATTTATATGCCGATATTTAATTAAAAAATAGTGAGTTCACAGTTTTATTTTGTTTAAACGAGTATATAAATAATTTTAAATATTTTATTAAAACTGAAATCATATTCGGAGTATTGTCAGGAATTATGTTTTTATGACGTACTGTTTAAATATTTATAAAAACTATGTTCCATACAAATATTATTTTATATATCTTTTTATAAAATCTAAGAAACATGAACTAGTTTTAAGGTGAATTATGAAAGAAAAATGTAATAAATTTTTTAATCACACGTCTAATAATAATTTTCTGAGAATATATATTCCGTTCCTTCTTTTTGACTCAGTTTACCTATCTAGAATAATACTAGTGGTAAAATTTTGTAGTGTGTAACTAATTAATGCACTTCCTTCTGAATTTGACACTCATTCTCTATTTAAGCCAAGTTTTATTTAATTTATAACTTGTGGATATTTTATATCAGATGCATTATGTGTGAAAGTGTTATTGAATTTATTTTTTAAGATATCTAGTTTTAATTAAATGCATTTTTATTGATACCTTGTTTTAGAAAAACTGCTGTTGCTATTGATGCTATAATTAATCAGAAGAGGTTTAATGAATCAAATGACAATAGTTCGAATATGGAATATATTTCTGATTATTTTAGGTAAAAAACTTTTCTGTATTTATGTAGCCATCGGACAAAAACGTAGTACCGTAGCTCAGTTAGTTAAAAGGCTCACTGATACTGGTTTGAATTTTAGATATTATGTACTTAAGCTTAGACGCAATGAAATATACTATTATTGTAAGTGCTACTGCTTCTGATGCTGCTCCTTTGCAATATCTTTCGCCTTATTCCGGTTGTGCGATGGGAGAATTCTTCCGTGACAATGGAATGCATGCTCTGATTATCTATGATGATCTGTCTAAACAGGTTAATTTCTGATTCGTTGTTAAAGCATAATCAGGCTGTTGCATATCGTCAAATGTCACTGTTATTGAGACGTCCTCCTGGCCGTGAAGCCTACCCAGGTGATGTTTTTTATCTTCATTCTCGTTTGTTGGAACGTGCAGCTAAGATGAGCGATAGTTTTAAGGGTGGATCTCTAACAGCACTGCCAATTATTGAAACTCAAGTTTACTGCACTGTTTTTTATACATGTTTTTAGGCTGGTGATGTGTCTGCTTATATTCCAACCAATCTGATTTCTATCACTGATGGTCAGATATTTTTAGAAACTGAACTTTTCTACAAAGGAATAAGGCCAGCTATCAACGTTGGTCTTTCAGTTAGTCGAGTTGGATCAGCTGCACAAACTAAATCCATGAAGCAAGTTATAATATAGTCGAATCCTTAAATTTAATATTATAGGTTGCCGGTAGTATGAAATTAGAATTGGCCCAGTATCGTGAAGTAGCCGCGTTTGCTCAATTTGGATCAGATCTAGATGCTTCTACACAAGCATTCTTATCGAGAGGTGTCCGCTTGACCGAGTTACTCAAACAAGGTCAATATGGTATCAGTAAAATCTTGAATATTAAATAGTTTAGTGCCAATGGATATTGCTGAACAGGTTGCAGTTATTTATTCTGGTGTTCGGGGACATCTGGATAAGATGAATCCTACTAAAATCCTTCAATTTGAAAAGAGTCTTTTGTCAATGCTTAACTCTCAGCACAAAGATATTCTTGATGAAATTAGGTCATCTGGAAAGATTTCAGATGAGATTGAACAAAAATTGAAATCCATAATAAAGGAATACGTCACAATATTCGAAGCAGAAGAAGCTACAGCTACAGTATAACTTTATCAAGCACTTATAATAGTTAAAATATTTTTGCGGTACCTTATCTGTTGGGTTATTCGAATTCATTCGTTGATCAATCTTATATTAATTAATTTAGCCTGTGAAATAAAGTATTTATTTAACCTACGGCTCAAAAAACGTTTTAATATTGGTTTAACTACAAATTTTTTTAAATCAAGAATCGAAAATACTGAATTCACGTATCTAAAATTTTTGCAGTTCTGTTAAATAAAGGATATTATGTTACCATAAAAATTTAGATAATTTCAAAAACTCAGAAGTTTTTTTAAATCATTTTTTACTCGTTACAAAATGATTTTTTTCTTATAGCATATTTGTGTTAAGAAATAATGTGACATAATTAGCTAGATTTATTATAGGTGCTGATAGAGAACTGAAAACCTGTATATTGAAATTATTTTTCCACTAGACTTACCTCAATAAATGTATCATGTATAGACTTTCATGTTTGAAAATGAGAATTATATAAATGATCATTTTCATTTTTTCGATCGAATAAAAATATAGTCTGGTGAAAATTTTGGATTAGAAGGCACGATATTTTTTATTTATTGTCTTGTTCTTTACCAAATTTAATGTCCCAATATTTTCGATCCCTGCAAGTTCAGCTTCCTGGGCTTATATCTACCGAATCTGTTCTTTGCTTAAAATACTATGCAAATATCTCCTTATTGCTACTAATTTTATTCTATTCGGGGAAGTCTTTCAATATTAGAAAATTGAAAGCCACCTTCAACCTTTAATTATATTTTGAATCTTAAAATGAGGTCATTATTCGGTGTAAGCAATGATATTATTTTTATGTAATTATTTCTATCAGATGATTTCACTTGACGAAAAAATTGTGTTGTCAATAAACGCTCAATGCATAAAAAATATTTTTTTATTGATTTCTTATATTATGAAAGAGATGTTTAATGGTAAATAGGAAAGTATAGTGATTGTATAATTTTTGTTGCTCTCTCTCAATAAAATCTTTCATGTTTTCGGCTTATCGTATGCAGAAAAAGTAAAAATAATTTTTAAAAGTATTTTTTTCTTTTTTGTATAAATATATTCTCTTAAGGTAATAACGGCTTTATAGTCCACTTCTCGATATATTCGAACCTTCGCTGATTATAAAATATAGAAAAATTAGTCTTAAAATCAAACATGATTAGCGGTTTTTTTAGATTTCTAATATATAGTATGCACATTTAATAACAATGAGGGTACGTTTATTCCTCATTATATGTTGCTAGAATTGTCATCTAAATTGCAAATAATTAATAATAAAGTATCATCTGAGCTGGAAAGCCATTTTCTTATATCCTAGGTACAAAACACTAGTTCCTGTTTAATTAGATAGCATTTTATGCTAAAAAATTTTTTTTTAGTAGATTTTTATATTGTGCTAAAGGCCTCTGGGTTGGCTGCCGGACCCACGTGGATCGAATGTTGAATGGAAAAATAACTACAAGAACCATTTATACAAATTAATAAAAGTTTTTCCTTCCTACGCTCGCTAAATCATAATCACTTTTTATAACTTTATGTCCTGCAGAACCTTGTTCACAACAATATAATAAATGTAAAAAAGTATAAAATAAAATAAATTTGCAAATAATCCTTGTTGTAATATTTAATAATTCCTTTGAATTACAGCTCCTTGCTGTTTGATTCGAAATTTGATGAAAATAAACATTTGTATAATGGTAAGAGGTTGATATAAATGTGTGCTAAAATCTTGTGTAAAGCATATACTAGCTATCATTATAAAATCGTAAAATTATTCTTCTTGAGTACCAAAGATTCACTATTTTGTTAGAAATATTCGAACATTTTCTAGGATTCAAATCGCAAATATATTGTATCCACGAACGTACAAACAATTAATCATCAACTTGTAATTATTTTATTCATTGACTTATCACATACATTATTTTTCATCCTCTATAAAAAACAACCATAAAAAATAAATTTAAAACTATCATTGCTTGTCCGTATATTTGTAACAATATAATGTTAGACCGAATAACTCCGAAGATTAGTAATACTATATAAAAAAACGAATATTACCGATTTAATATATTGTTTCAACGTGTTACGCGTTAGTTTGTTTAGTATGTACTCTTTCTTGCCAACATATAATATATTACATGTTTTAAGTTTATGTAATGTATATATTTTCAAACTAGTTGAAGCAATGAGGCTTCAAGTTTCTCCTACGATTCGAACAAAAATGATGCTAGTTTTTTTGGGTTACCTCTGTCGATTCAGTACACGTGGGATAATTATTTTTTCTATTATGGGTTCACGATACTTTGTATACTTATTTTCCTTATGTATCATCTTTCAATTAAAAAAAGCGTAATCACAAAATTTGACCTTGTTAGACTATTTAAATAAAAAATTACACTAGGATATTAAAAAACATGTACTCTAGCAAATTCTAAAACTATAGAAACGGTAGTGAGTATGAGTAATTAACAATTGATTAAACTGCATTTGGTTTATCTATTAGACAAATTTCCAATAAAATTTTGTAGCAACTTACACGCTACGTGTTACCGTCCGATGTCCGCCCGCCTCGCCAAGCATTTATATACGACTAATTACTACACTACCTTCCTCTCTAAAAGTTTAA
>LDMZ01011228.1:0-10577 GCA_001455285.1 Sphaeromyxa zaharoni
ATTTTGAGTTTTAGTTAATTAGAAAATATTATATGATGATAAAAAATAACTAGGTAATAGCACGTTTTATTTGGCCACTCACCACGTAAATTGACCGCATGGTTATTAAATTGGCGGAGTTATCACATTATGCTTTCGAGGACATGATGTCCATTGATTTAGTTATATTCACCCATTAGATTTTTGAATGTTAAGGATAATTAATCCCTTAATTACAATATTTAATGTTAGATTAATTGTGTGTAGTGTGCACTTCCTTAATCCTCCATACATGGCGTAATTAAAGAAACTTAAATATTACAAAGTGAAACATTAGATATCAACAAAAGATACTTGTCCTATTAAAGTAGCGTGGAATAATTTAAAATCCAAACGAATATATGACATGCGAAATAAATATTATCTGGGTTGAGACTTCTGTGCCGTAAGGGTTAATCTGAAAATATCTGTTTATAATAATTTTGAAGATGTTTCATTTCATCAAGCTTTTTCTTGCGTAGGTTGGCTCATTCAATAAAAAAGAAGAATCATTATGCGCGAAAAAATAGAAAATTAAAGTGAAGTGCTAGAAATTTCCTTTTAAGACCATCCCTGGAGCTGATGATGGATTCAATGTGGTCGTAATAAAATACCGATTTAAAAAAATAAAAAAATTTTGGAAACAATTCTATACTTGTCATTACATTGTCAAAGTCTAAAGCTTCATTTTTTATGATGGCCTTATATAAATTTGTTCTAATATATCTTTTTAAAGGCCTTGCTAATTTCTAAATTATATTGGCACTTTTTTTATTATAGATTTACGAATTGAACGTTAGCATTATCCTAAAATGTATAAGAAAGTAGTGGATAAGCCATCAAAACAATAATAAAACTTTATCAGTGTCTACATAAATTTGCACAAAAAGAAAATTTTAATTTGATCTTTTTATTATTGTTATTAGGGGAGTGTATTAAACGGAAAATTTATAAAAATGACATTACTGCTCGTCGATTGTATTTTAAATTGTCGTCATTGTTCAAACTTAATTACTGTAAGAAATAGCATCGTATAAATCAGTAAAAAGTATTATGCTTTGTTTTTGTTATAGTTAATCAATGATCGAGGTAGGAAACTCTTTCGATCCTATCTAAACAACAAAAATAGAGTAATTGAGCTTAAAAAGGTGGAGTAAAAACTTGGGTCTGCGGTGCATGACGGCTTTCCGTAATGATTTAATTGTCATTTAACGAAAGTTTCAGGTCGCAAGGTTTACCATTGAAGATTGCAATCTAAAATAATATTTCCTTCTTTTGTATGTATTCAAGTAACTCTTGATTATATCTTAGAAATATTTGTTTGCTTATTTACTTAACTATTGTGATTACTCATTTCTTATCTTTCACTCCTGTTGAGATGTTTTGTTTAGGCTAAAATAAATCATGAGCAAATCCAGCTTTGAAAATGAAGCAGTAAAAAGAAGACCGTACGTTCCACCCAGACCAAAGAATAAATCTTTGAGCAGCTTGAACGAGTCATTTCAGAATGTACTGAGCTTGGATGATGAATCTCAACCTTCTTCACTTGATGAATGCGTTACTAACTTTGTTTCAAAACACCTAGATGCAGTCTTGTTTTCGAAACCGATCACATACAAACTATCCTGCGATTTTAAGTGCGCTAACCAGGAGAAGGTCATTTATGAGGGAGAGGAATTTCTTGGGTACGGGAATCGGAATGGAACACTGTTTGGAATTGTTCCTGGTTATCAATTATTCATGTCAATTCCAAAGAATTTTCTAAAATTTAAAGAAGGTAAGTCGGTTTAACTTATTTCCAAATTTTGTAAAAATGATAACCCATCCCACTTTTTTAAGTCCTACTTGTTGATCTGGATAATCTTTTACCATTCTATTCCGTAAATACATTAAATTTTAAATCAGGATGTAATGTTTTGATCATTTATTAATTTTTCGTGCGTCAGTTGTTATTCTTAAATTTGAATCGATTTGCAAAAAATTCCAATTATATAATTTATTTGTCTTTTTCTTTTGTGAACCCCTTGATTAATTAAAATATTTTTTAGTTGTTTATAAGTAAAATACTTACAAAACAAAAAGATTTTCTGTCAGAATTTTGATTTACTGAAGGCTTTTATTAATCATAAACTCACTGTTCTTATAGGATTAAATAGTTAATGTTTTAGGGATTTGAAAGACTTTTTATGGATTTGATAGTTAAGTTCATAAAATTCTTCAGTTATATTAAACATAGTATTTAAGTTTAATGTGATGCTTTTATAGCTTTTGTTTGAAATAGGTACTATTAAACTCGACTTATTAATAACAATCTTCACCGTATTTAATGCCAAAACGTAACTAGACAGATTATGTGCTAAAATAATAAGCACTGAGCCTATGAAATCTTTATTCTACTATAGCTTAAAACCGTTATCCTGTATATTTCAGATTTTTCTATTTACCTGTAACATAATATACAGTAATCATAATCATTAATCTATCGAATCTTTAGATAAGCGTTCATCCATTCGATACTGAATAGAAATTTATTTTTTGTTTCAAACTACCGAAAAGATAAATATTTAAAAATAATATTTCCCTAGACCTTATTTTTAACTTTTCTATTTTTACCGTGGCTCGATCATTTAAATATTTATTGTAGCTGTTGTTAAAGTTCTTTATCGGTGTTTTTGTATTAGGGAGTAACGGTATATTGTGGGAATATCGTTTAATAAGATTTATTTATATAATTACTTATATGCAAAAAAATTTCTGCATTAGTCTACTCATTTTCAAACTAAGATCATCATTTTATTTTATTTGAAAAAAACTTATGATTGTTCTAGAGACGAAACTAAATAGCAGTGAATCATTGAACAAAAAAAATGTATTTAGACAAACAAAGCATAGTATGAGACGGTTTTGGAATTTTAAGTGCGTTATTAATGTTTAAAAGGTTGATCTGGCTCAGGACATGGACTTACAAGGGCTAAATTTTCATAAAATATAAATATTTAGTGTTATTGTTTGAATTAATATTTATATTGACCGATATAACCCCTAGTAAAAATAAATTACAGTTTGTTTGACCGCATTATTCGGAGTGATAATTTGTAGCTGGATATAGTCCAGTTGACTCATCATAGAAATATGGCAAGTACAGGTGATATTCCGTCATTTGGAAAGAAGGAACCAAGGGGAGCCGCGAGCCTCTCGATGATCGAAATAGAGAAAGAACAGGAAGTGTATGAAAAAGCATTTATTTTAAAATCGTTTGTTATTGTTTTGCTAGTCGCAAACAAGCACGCCTTACGTATGCGTCAAAGATTTCAAGGGACTCACTCCAATGGATCTTTCTATGAAAAGAGGGGAAAAAGTTTATGTTAGCCTAAAGGATGAAAGTGGGTTCTGGTATGGAACCAATGAGGAGGGTGTATCAGGGATGTTCTCATGGGAAAGCGTTGCCGAGGAGGGATCCATTAGTGGGAGATTTATTATTTGTTAACTACATATACAGGATACGAAACCTATATCAAAAATGAAGAGGAAGCTAAGCTCAAGACATTCCCGAAGAAGCCACCACCCCCAAAGAGGTCGTTAGTATATTCAATTTGAGATATCGCTTGTATAGGTCCATGACAACCCATAATGATAGTTTTAAAGCATCTCCTGCCTTAAGTCCAATGAAAGTGAGGTATGATAAATGTGTCCATTATCGTTATCTGGTAGAGCCAATGTGAGCACAACTTCTTCGAACAGTAACACAAGTGGAAGTCTAAAAGATATAGAAAAGATGTCCCCAATTATTCCTAAGAAGCCCCAGAGGTCTAAAACATTAGCCTTCTCAGGCGTCGGAATGGAAAAGACCCGTTCAAGTATTGCCGATAGTAGTGTACCACCACGGCCTCCCAGGCCACAACGACCTCCAAGACCGTTTACAGTGTTAGGGAATGAAAGTGCTCAAGCTAAATTTGACGCTTTGTAGGTTTTGTAAAAAGTAAGGACATCTAATTCTTATCATTTAGTAAGAATAAGTTTATATAAAAGTGTATTTCATATGTTGTTTCATCACGACAGATAACTCCATTGCTTTCCAGAAAGTTAATCCTATGCAAAATAATTGGTTTTATGGTGAAACCCATACTGCTCTTTTGCAATAACGTATGGCACATCCCATTCTTTGCTGACGTCAGATACTGATACACATGTTTTAAGGGAAAGTAGACTTTCAATCTTTTTAATGAGTGATTCATGAGTTAGCGTAGAGAGATAATATAACCCAGAGCTGAACTTCTTTAGCGTGATTTTCGATTTCAGCTTCTCCAAATATTTGCATGCTTCTAACATCTCGTCTGTTGATATAAGCTAAAAAATTAAAAACGTTAGGACCACCATATTTACCTGTGTTCCCCGAGCTCTATTTAGTCTACAATAAGCATCTGTTAGAAGAAGTGTACCGCAACCCTCCTTGATAAAAGTATAGAAAAATTTGTCAATTTCATTGGCTAGATGTTTCATAAAATTGTCGTAACTATCACAAGATTCCCTCAATGAAATAATACTTGATAAGAAAAATCATACCGAACGATCGGTTTATCGATGCCCATTTGAAGTAGGGCAGACCGAAGTGATGATACCTCGGAGTCGTTCAAAACTAGATCTTTGTCTTGTAACTTTTTGGAAAGAGTATTGACCAACTTTACCATATTCTCACCCTAACAAGTGTAAATTCGAAATTAAAAAAATATGAATAACTATCGATTTTTTTAGAAATTTAACATGATCTGGATATCGATGAAATGTTCAATAATATTATTTATCTTAAAATTGTCTATGAGATTTTGTTAAATTTTTTATGTAATTTTCAAAGGCTAAAATCACTTTTCAAACCTATCATGATTATGAACCAACAATTAAGCCACCTCATAAATAGACTAAAATCAAATATTAGTTGTAAGTTAAATTTATTTTTGGTATTTTTTTATCAAACCATTTCGCCATGAGGACACCTTTTAATTTGTTCTTCCCACTAAATAATATATATATATTTAAATGCACTCAATTTTTTCAGAGAATTTATTGTGAAAATCATTGTTAATATTGAATCGTACGGTCAAGGTCCAGGAAGCACTGAGATATGTCAAGACAGGATAATTTGGTGAAAAGATGGCTGATGTTTACCCTGAAATTATCGATTAAACTTTTTTTGAAAAATCTTGCTTAATAAAATACAAGGATTTACTATTTTCCACTCGTATTTAATATGAATTTGATCCTGAAAGCTGATTAGTATGTATTGGTACTGGTCAAGTCAGAACAATTTAAAAAAAATTTACATTTAATTAAGTTAAAAAATGTCTGAATAACCTAATATCCCTTTTGATGTGTTAGTAGATGTATTTTTTGTGTTATTTATTTAAAGATTGTTTATTTTTATGACAATCGCGCTATTGTTAACATTAACCATCATAACGAACAAATACTTCCCTGACTAGTAATCTATGACGGAATTATTTTTGTTCAAATTCTTTTTCACAGTTATTTGTTTATATCCTAAATATTAAAAGAATTGTAAAACCTTTGTTTATTAAAACCGATAAATTATTCTTAATAATCAAAAACATAAAAATGATGTTATATATAAGAAAAATTTTCAAAGAGCTAAGTTAGAATATTCTAAGTTGGATAAGTATGACAGACGTATTGGTGATTCAGATTTTGGATTTTTGTTATTTCAGCCTATAAATAAAAATTTTCTAGAAAAATTAAACTTTCATGTAGGTAATGTTGGGCTGTAACAATAACTATGTTTTTTTATTTCATTATACAGTTTTGAATGACTACTTATATTTGCCCACCATTTTTTTAATGCTATCTAATGTGAACTCGACAAACACTTGATTGACTTATAACTCATATATATTTACTTAATCAGAGACTTACTTTCTCGGAAAGTATAGAAAATAATGAATTTGGGATGACATCAGAATGAACAAAATGGTTTATTTTAGGCGTGCTAAATAATCTTTATAAACCAACTAGTGAAATGAATTATGATTTTCTTTTTATAATTCTCTGCAAGGTTTTTCAATGTTATCTGATGGGCATCAAACAGAGAAATTGTGTTCCGTAGTTGCCGCGCGGGATTTTGACCGATCGGTTTATAATATTTTTCCATAAAAATAGTTGTAATAAAAATGCATTTGATATTCAAAATCATATCTATATGTGCGTAATTAACGCATGAAAGCGGCTATTCATTTATTGATACAGGCATGCGCAACACGATTAGAATTGTACGTTAAGTCATTTATCACACTGGTAAGGATAATGTAGTCAGAAGTTACCGGCACTATTACACAATACGGTAGAAAGACGATTAACTAAAAGATTTTCTTGGATTAAAATGAATGCAACTTACATAAAAATAACTTTTGATTAACTGAAACCTCAGTGTCCAAAAGAAAGATGAATGGTTCTAGAATGTTCAGATAATCGAGTTTTTGCTATATTCAACTGAAAAAACCGTAAATGATTCTTCAATTTAACAAAATATTATCTGAAACATTCTAAGCTCATTCTCAATCCTATCATAGGGGCATCTGAATGTTAGAATCCATCATAACAAATTTCATTCTTACTTCCACGCCAAAATGTCGAATTATAAAACAGCTAGGACTCTGTTAAGATGAGATTCTCAGAGTCTGATATCAACCAACTACAATCTGATTTTCGAACATCTTTTATTATGTAAAATTTTCTAATGAATAACTAAAATGTATTTTTGTTTTCATCGGTTTAGTTATTCTCTTGAATATTCAAACACAGATTTAGTTAGCACATAAAAATAAGCATGGATAGACAAATTAATTTTTTACGTTGAAATTTTAGATATATTATATTAAGACGATTTAAACAATTAAAATTAACTGATAGAACCAAAACACGGTTAGATTGTAGCAATCTTAAAACATAAGTTCGAATATAAAATTAACTCATAATTACCCGGTGATATCTCTAATCAAATCATGACATATTTATATATTAAGCTAATTTTAAATAGTTTATCAATAAATGCAGCCTATTTTCATAGATAAATTGGAAGCTACTCTTCTATTACGGCTGAGCCTGTCCTAGAACTGTGGCAAATACTCATCTAAAAAAGGTATAATTCTAGTGAGGCAATTTTTTAGTTTAATAGAGGTCACTTGTAGAAGTTATGGTGAAAGATGGTCATCTATAAATTTGCTTTTATTCTTTTTAATGTATTTAAATCAAAGCCAAAATATTTAAAAATTAACTAAATCTTTCCTTTTAATTCCAGTTTATAGTTTTGATGTAATCATATTAGCCATCGAGGTTAAAAAATAATTTTAAATATTTAAAATCAAGAAAGTTTTGGTTTAACATGTAGAAAAACATAAAATTTTACAAAATGAATTTCTAAATTTAAGGTAATAATTTTGGAGATCTAATAGGTTCAGTCTAATTTCCGTTATTAAAATGCTTATAAGGCTATTTTAATATTTTATTGAATCACTCAAAAACATACTTAGTTAAAATTTTAAAACATAATTCTTACATTCGATAAGAAAAGAGGAATGCCTTTGAAATAATGCACTTGACACTAGTCGGATACAAAAGGTTTGTTTTTAAAATAGAATATCTATACCTTCTCCGTATTAGCAATTTGTAATAACTTTTACTATAAAAATAATAAACTCGACAGAAGCTCATGAATAGAAGGCACAACACAAGCCCCAAAGCAGTCGTCTTGATTATTTTAGAAATATACAAATTTAACCGGGTACTGGTAAGGAAGCCGAAATATTTATCCAAATTTTTCAAAATATAGAGTCTAATTGACTTTGGTTAATAGAAAAATTATCAAAATATTCTTGAGTATTCGAATTGGTGAACAATAATCACCTGAAACCATTCCTTCATTAAGGATTCACGGAATCATAATCTAACTCTAAAACTGGTGGCAAGTATATGAGTTACTTGCTTTTTTGTTTTGAAATTTTGTGCAAAGTTGGCAAAAGCTTTTTATTAATGCTACAGAATATAAAGTGCCAAAAAGATAAAATTTAAAAAAAATAAATATAGCGGTAAACTGGAGTGTATGTCAAAAATTTCATAGAATTTGAGTTTTTTAGATATAATTTTGTTGTCCTTTCAGTTTCTTGAAACATATAGGTGTGTTTAAAATTTTAACTAATTTAGGAAAGTAAACTACATTTGATAAAAAATGCATCATTTAAGAGAAAATATAAAAGAACATTTATTGTTGTGCTATTAATATTATAGTAAACACCGTGATTATTGAAGAAAATGATATCGCCTAGTTTTCTTGTAACGGCTGGATTCAAAATAATCAAACGTTCCAAGCATAAAAAAGTAAAAGGATTAAATTTAACCGATAATTCGAGTTTGACTACATATGATTTTACTGATGAAACTTTTTTAATTTAAAAACTTAAAATTTTTAAAAAATAGATATTTTTAAATTAAAGAAATCTTTTTTCATAAAATTATTAGCATCAAAGATGAAAACATATCAATTCCAGTTACCTTGCTTCTAATAAATTAAAAATTGTTCTGGTCTCTTCAACAGACTATTTCGAATAAACTTTTATTTCCTTCTTAGAAAATTTGATTAAAATGATTTTATATAATGTATTTGCCAATTTTTTTATTTATGTTGCAGATTTGATTTGCTATTGAGGGTTCTTTGGGAGTTCAAAGAGAAATTAATGCATTTCTGGGGCTCAATCTTTCTCTATAATTTACTATTGGAAGTCCTTTCAAGTATGTTTACTCTAATCCCTTAAACTTGTTTTATTTATATATATAAAACAGAAACCGAGCTACGTAATACCAGCTATTGAAAACTAAACTGGCCCATTATATTTATTCGAAGTTGAGGTTAAAAAATTTAAAACTTTTAAAATACTGAGAGAGAGAGGGTGACAGCTTTTATAAACCAAAGTTCAGTAAGTGAAAATGATTTCCGTGAAAATTAAATTTTCAGATAATATATGATAAATGGATTGTAAAATTCAAACATCTAGCTTAATGCACATCAAGTTACTATCATAATGCAGAGTTAAGGCAAACAAAGCATGTGAACGCCCAACGACAGTATTTGAAGATCAGGTAAATTCTGAAACGAAAAATAAAAGTATTAGCCATTTAAAAATTCCATTGTCGATTCATTAAATATAGAGTTCCGCTACCTTTTCAGGCCATCGCCTCTTTGAATGACATAATCACTACTAAAAAAATTCGTTATCATTCGTTTCCTTCCCGATCGACATGCTGGACTGTGTAATGTTTGGTAAAAGGAAGCTCTTATTTATCAGTAAGTAATTGGCATTAATCTTTATTGATTCTTACCTCCACCATCAAAGCATTCATATCCGAAAAAGCTTGAGATATTGATGCAAAATTATCCTGATACTCCTTGTCTCTCTTACTTTCTATTGCGCCAATACCAACTCTTAATATCTTCTACCAAAATCAATTCAAATGTGTGCCTTTTACCTTATATTCATCCACTTCCTTCCATTTTTTAGACGATAAGATATTAAATAGAGAGGAATAGAGCTAAAAGATCCAAAAAATTCAATTCTTCATAAACACTATTTAATAATTTTTCTTCCTCCGTTTCAATATAAATTTTTTGACTCTTTGTCTCTCCATAGGATATTTCAAGAAGGATATTAGCCCTTAAGACTTTATCAATAGAGGGTTTTAAATAACTTATATATTAGAGTGGGTTTGTTTAAGCTTAGATTTTTTACAGAATAAAAAGGAATCTGCTTCTTCTCATCGTTCTGATAATTCTATACATTTAAAATAACACAAATACTTTTTTAGGAATATCAACAAATAACAGCCGAATATTTGTAACGATAAGTCTGCAATAAAATATCTTTAAATGTGCTCAATAAAAATATATACTGAATATGCCTTTTCAGAACCCGGATAGATTTTGGAGCCTCTAAGTTCAAGAATTACGCTTTCTCGTGGCTGTAATTCCATCGAAAATAGAGGAAGAAATATTTCCGTCGACATTAGAGAGAAATAAAACTTCTTTAAAAAGCTTTTGTACTCCGATTATCTGCGAGGCATTTTAGTATCAATTTAGTCAGTTTTGGTTCCAATTTTTAATTCTTCTTCGTAAACGAATACCAAGTTAAATTTAACATGATGTCTGTATAAATGTTCTGTGTGGAACCTCTGACCAAACGACTTTTTGCCATATGCCCTACCAATAATCTTAGATGGTAACTCAACGTTATATGTGTCAAATATCTGTAATTTAATAAAAATTTCAATAACAAGACAGATACCATCTGAATTATCAAAATGTGAAAATGCAACCAAAAATTCAAGAATTGATTTCAAAATGCTTGATGTTAATACTCATTTTGCTGAATTATGTGATAGAATATTTTGATTGAACACTCAAACCAGTCTACTAATACTATGCATTGAATCTTTAAAATATTTAGAAGTATGATTATAAAATTGTTATTTATTTAGCTTCGTGGCCATCAACTATTTCTATC
>LDMZ01011291.1:0-10429 GCA_001455285.1 Sphaeromyxa zaharoni
GAAAGTAAATCCATTTTTACTAATTTTCTCCTAACGGGAGAGCTCCCTAGAGGGTACCTCACTATCCTATGTATGTTACGACTGGAATCTACTACAGAAGATAAAATATATAGTTACTTTTTTGAAATTCATAATTATTGAAGTCCATTTCATTGATTGTTTGTAAGTCCTAAATAATAATAAATAAAAAAATGATATTTCTTGGATAGAAAAATTTTCAATTGAAAAAAACTGTAAAAACGAATGAATAAAAGAAATTGGCCAATTAACCGAAAGAATAAAAATAACTGACTAAACAAAGGAATAAGAAAATAATAAACTGATGAATTAAAGATTAATACAAGCTGAAAAATAAATTATAAAAAAAATTTAAAATTATCATTTGGCAGCGTTAAATTATAATTACAAGCAGTTGTGCATGTTCCGTTTAAGTTCAGATTACAAAGTTGTTCCTGCCCGACAAATAATATAAGTTTACCACTATCTTTGGGGCGTTTTGAATCACATTTTGTTTTGTTCATTGATTTTTTGATCCGATTAAGCTGATTTTAATATTAGAGATAGTCATCAACAACCTTATGTTGTCGGAAACCCTTGTGTTTGTTCAAGTCACATGTTCGCTGTGGGTGTAATTCCTTAGAGTACCGATCGTAATTATATAAGGTTTACTATTTCGAGGATTTTACTTTTAAAGGGATTTTTTATGTACTCCCGTGAAAATCGAAATAATATAAATACAATAAACCTGCAGATATCTCTACATATTTGCCAGTCATAAAACTTTCCGGCCATTTTTAATAATTTGACATTAAGAATTTATAATTGTATGGATTACATTCTAACAAAGATTATTATTTTCTCCCGGTTGACGTTCTATGGAAACAATCTTTTTAGAAATAGCAATAAAAAAAATAATCAAATCTAGTCTGATAGAATTATATATATATAAAACTTTTTTAAAAAGGAAATGAAATGTAAGACTAACCTCTTGGATGAAAATTTTGCGCTTTAACTTAATATAAGAATAACTGAAAACATATCTAATAATTATCCGATACCTAAATATTTCAAGCAAACACTATAATTATACTAATTGATCATAAGACATGAAATATATTATATATTTTGGTAAAATTGTATATATTCACTTCCTAAAGTAAATATTTATCATCTTTCATTCCGACTTAACGAATAAGTTCGCTATATATCAGTTAAGCAACAAAGTAAATAAAGTACTTTAGTGATTATTTAATTACATTTGAACTCTTCAAGAAATTCATGAGCAATCAACAAGGAACGGTATCTAAATCAAGCTTCCATAAATTTATGAGGACACGACCATATACCTATATGACATGACTGTGGAAAACTTTGTCAATTATTAATTCTGACTAGGAACTTACTCGGCTTCGATTACAAATCGGTGTTTCATGTTTAGTAATAGGATTTATCGTTACATTTTACGTAATCCGAAATAATTATTTGTAATGTCAAATTTAGGCAATTGTTGGTTCTTTGGTATTAAATGGGAGGATATACCAGTTCATGTTTCTTTTAACCTTAGGATATACTTTTCTGCTAGTTGGGTAACCTAAGAATTGTATGTTCATTAATATAAAGATTCATTATTACCACCCGAATACATAGGTTTCTCAGATCATTAATGAATCTAAGTAGTGTTATTCTGCTTACCCTCGCTGGAATATTTCTTTTTGGAATACTTACAGGATTTGCATCTGTATCTTGTTATAAATGCTCTTTATAAAATACAGCAAAAGTCAGGCCTCGGTATAATGATATATTTTGTGTTATATTTTTGCGTTACATATCTGTAATTTTAATTAATTTGGTTGGATACATTTAGGTATGCTAGGATAGAAGTGGGATTCTGGGTATAAAGTAATCAATAAAATTTAGATATTAATTTCCGTAGTATAGATTTCCAGTATTTTTAATATTTTTCACTTAAGAGACAGCTAATTAGCCGAATAAATTTTTCTAAAAATTAAACTTACCGAAAATTCTGGCATCTAAGATCCCCTTTTGTTAAGGGCTAAATTTTGACTGTAAAATATGTCATATAAGCTAGACTTTAAGGTAATTATTGGCTGAACGCAGAATGCCCCCACCCACATATCTATTTTAAATACGCGTAGTTTAAATTTATTATTTAAACTTTTCTAGAAAATTCACCAAATTTTTTTAGATAAAGTTAGATGAGCTATTCTAATCGTACTTTTAAGGTTAACCGGAG
This sequence comes from Sphaeromyxa zaharoni, assembly GCA_001455285.1. Taxonomy (NCBI): domain Eukaryota; kingdom Metazoa; phylum Cnidaria; class Myxozoa; order Bivalvulida; family Sphaeromyxidae; genus Sphaeromyxa; species Sphaeromyxa zaharoni. Next base: position 2,255 of record LDMZ01011291.1, read on the forward strand.
TTGATATCTTTTTTATTTTTCTTCAAAACAATAAATATGCTTATAAAGTTAGTATAGTTCTTAATAGATAATGTATTTTGTAGTTGATTTTTTCTTATAATTGGTTTGATGACCTTTATTAAACAATTTTGTTGTATGTTAAAATCTTTCTAATAAATATATTTTTCAATTTTACGAGCCAAGTTATTGTAAAATATGGTATACCAGAATTAATTGCAAAAGAAATGGGTACTTCTTTTTTTATATATTTCTCTCTACTTCTATATATTTTAGACTAAAAGATAAAAATCATTATTTTTTGCATTTATTTTAAAAACTTTTTTTTTAATCTAAATGGTTCTTAGTAATGTACAGCTCCTGCTATTCCCCAAGAACACTGAACTTATAAATACCACTTAACTTTTAATTTCAGAAAAATGCTTTGACAGGATTATTTTTATTAGATAGATTTATACCAATGTAATCAACTTAGGTACAATATAATACCGCTAATATCAAATAATAAAAAAAGTAAAAGCATAATAAAATATTCATATAAAACTAAGCCAGAGATATTACATTACCTCTCTTAGAGCTGAAATAAATCGATTTTAGAGATTACCGATATGTTTTCTTCACCGTTAAAACTCCCCAAGAAAGTATTTTCAAAGATTTTCCTGAACCTGTCTCTTTTCATCAATGGAATTTTGTCGACTCCTTGGAGAAATTTAATATTTCAAGCTATTCCACGTTCGTTTTATAGTATATGTACAGACATCAATTTTGCTATTAACAAATATCACAAAATGGTTTACGAATCCCATATCTGTAATAATTTATTAGATTATTATACGATTTAAAACATTTCGAATATTTTATTGATGCCTTGTCTGTCATTCATCCTGATCGTATTCAGCTGTTTTTACTCAGTTCATTAGAGATCCCTATTAAAAATAAATGTGTCTTTGGATTTCATTCTATTCCACCAAATAATAAAGCCACGTCAACCCTGTCCCCAATTGCATTTAAATTCGGTGAGGTTTGTTTCATAAATCTCGAAGATAATATCATTAATATCAAGACTATCAGAATTTTAATTTGAAACTTTCGTCAATCATTCCAAAATATGTATAAATTTGACCGTTCATTAAACTCGACAACCGTAAATACGCAAGTTCCATAATTTCGTTGATGGGAACTATCTCCATAAAAATAAGAATTTTTAGAAACATAAAACCTCTTTCCTACAATCCCTTTAGGGACAGCACCATCACTTGATTCTTCTTTCAAAATTGGTATTTTAACAAGATCTTTAAGGTACAGCGGACTGAAAAATCCATAAAAAATCAAGAATTCTATTAATTTTAATTTTGAACGAAAAGTAGTACTAACGCTACACATTTGTTGAGAGCATCTTATACTCATGCTCGGGAAATTGTATGGTGGCTACACCACCGCAGATCCTTATCATTAATCTTCATAGAAGTTATGCAACGAAAAGAAAAAACAATAAAATAACCGACTTTAAGGCAAAGGATTGATGATGATAAATATTTAAAACTTGGTAAATATTATTTTAATATTTGAATAACTTATTCTTCTCAAAGATAGACTAAAACCTTAATTCTGAACAACGATTCGATCGAACCCTCGTGGTTTGATTAATTGCTGTTAGGGATTCCTGGAAGTCATTCAATTCACAAAAATATTTATTACATGAATGGGTGTTCAATGGCTAAAAAAATTGGAACCCAATGAATTATTGGATTAATAGATTGGTATGAACTCACCGTTCTTTCCAAACCTAATATTTAGACAGCAAAAACTATATACTTTTATACTTAACTTCCTTAGAAAAATTTGGGTTTAATTATGTAAATATAGATTATATTGTATTAACTATTTATTAAATTTAAAATAGTTTAATTTAATTAGATTTATCATACCAAATTCAATCAATATCTGTTAAATTATTGTTAAATAATTAAATTTTTATTTTACTTACTAATGGTTGAAAATTAACATTCCAATGTAAAAATAATCAATTTTATATTTAACCTTCAAAAAATTACTATTAACCACCTGTCACTAATTTTAATTTATTTTTATTTTTACAGAAGCTATCAATTCTACTCTTTCTTTATTTTTTATGTATTTAAAAAAAATTGAAGAGGAATGCTAAAATTTTTTACTATTATTAATAGAAATTAACCCTAAACTTGGTAAAAATACAAGGTACTATATATATTTCCTATATTTTAGTAAACGTTATCTAACTTAGCTATTATTTTAGATATATTATAGCCAAAAATTATCTTAAACCTTACTCCTTAGTTTTATATTTAATATAATTATAAAAATTTATGATCTATTATTCATATGATATAATATAAAATCCTTAAATATCGGTAAATTAAGAAATATATGAACAGAATGGTTTTTAATTTAGACAGATAGAATTAATTTATATTTTCCACAAATTCTAATAAAAAATTTTTAAAAGATATTTGGATATGTTTATTATTTCTTACTTAAGATTATGAAGAAATTTATTATAGGTGCTTTACTCACCCTAATCTTTCTTATTTTTCGCAAATTGAAGACGAACGTTGAGTAATAAAAAGTAATCAGTAAATAATTTATAAAAAACATTCTTTAAATAGAATTGACGTTAGTATATTTAATCATTTTTTAAAAGAAAAGTAAAATAAAATAACTGAACACTAAACCGTGGGCTTAATATAATATTTTTGTTCCTTTTAAAAATCTGTATGAAGAGTTTTCGGAAAGTTAAATCACGTTGAATTTGCGTGAACTAATTTAAAACGTGTAATTTATTATCTATCCTTGAAATGATCGATAAATTTTCGTGAATAAATTTAAATAAGTCTGAACAAAACACATTCTAATTGTTTATAAAAAAATTACTACCTGATTAATGATAGATATTAGTATATACAGGTGATAACTTGTTATATATTCTGAATATAATGTAGCTGTCCAAGTTCTTATTTCATGGAATAATAATTTTATAGACTCAAAATTTAATTTATTAAAATATATTCTAGGATATTTCTATTGAGAAATATTATACAGAATGTAATTTATGACAAAATATTGCCACTTCTAAAAAATTAAAATGTATATTTCAATAAATGATAGCTATAGTCAGAAAATAAAACACGTCTTTCAGATTTCCATCTCGGACACGATAAAATATATCTTTGTCTCACTAAATTGAATGAATAACTACGCTTCTAACATAATTTATTTCAAAAATTAATAAAATAGTATATTTTTATATAATAAAATCCTATTGTCGTGACTTTTCGTCCGACTATGAAATTCAGACACATTCTGCGACCATAGAAAAACAATTAATAGTTTAATTAATGTGGTAAGCTTTATATATTATCTTATAATTGAGATGGTGGATTACATGCTCAAGTTCATTCCCAAAGTAGGAAGCCTTTCCGCCCTTAGCTGTTACTTGGGAACCTCTGAGGTTCTGCAACGTAACACCAGGCTATAATAGACAAAAAAGTAGGGTACCGACTATAATTCTTTTACATCAAATTGATGTAGTGTGAAAAATTCCAAATAACAATTGTCAGAGACAGGACTGAAATGTCACTAACACCGCATTTATCTGCCACATCGTATGTCTCCAACATTCATCGTCAGAGGTTTGGACTGTCCGATGGTTAGAGTATAGGAAGGGATGGACGTATTGAATGGGTGGTTAGTGTGTAGATTATGTAGTTTACTAGAACCAAATAATACATCTTCTAATGACTTGAATACATGATCTTTTTGTTGGAATTAGCTGACAGTTTTTGATAAATTTATCCGGTTTTATTCAAATTAAATATATTTTATGACACTAGTGATATATTACACTATAATCTATCAAATTTTTAGGGTTAGAAAATATTATTACTTTTTTCACCAAATTTTTATTGAGAAGTTTTTCCTCTGCCGTGTTAAGAATGATATAAAATGAGTTTTTTTCTTTAACATATAATATCTTTTTCTAAATGGATTTTTAAATCTATTTTGAAATGAGAATATAAATGTTTAATAAACTTCTGCTAGGTATATAAGATAACATTCAAAGAATTAATCAATAAGTCAACCCTAGTATCTATAAAATAAATTTATGCATGATAAAAAATTTTTAGAGTAAAATTTGTTACATGGTATTGAGCAAATGCTTAATTTCTGTTTAAAACCTATTTTATGCCAATTAAAACTTATGCAATGATATATTAAATTTCAAAAAAGTAATTGTAGAGTATTTTATTACGTCATAAACAGCCATATCGAAAATGCATATATGCTAATTCACATTTACCTGAATAGCAGATATAATATAATCGATCAGTATCAATCGAATTATGAATTCGCTAATAAATTGTAGTAGCTGTATTCAGAGTTCAAGGACACACGTAAATGTTTAACTCGCAACCTAAGAAAACTTATAGAGATCGTTCAACAAAGTAGAAGAGAAAATTAGCAGATTTGAACTAGTTTATATTCAGCTAAAGAAATAATAACTACTCTATAACTAAATTTGAAAGTACTAAAGGATCAATGGATTTTTTCAGTTAAAACACTAAAGGAAGAAGAATATTTATATTAGCATCAGTAGATAATAGAAATATCGGTGCAAGATCAAACGATTGATTTTATGATGGAACAGTTAAGATCCTCCTTTTTTATTCTTAGCTATGGAGGAAAAGACCTTTACCTGCTCCTTATGTCTTTGGAGGCGGTTCAGTAAGGTAAAACTTACCTCCTTCCCGCTTTCGCTTTAGGTTAGGCGCCAGTCAGAACCTCCCAGGGTATTCGACCGACAGAGTGGTGCTTTCACCACTAAAACAATCTCCATTACCTACCCTTGTACTAGGGCTACGCTACCTGATTAGGCCTTCGTTCTCTGGGTAGAATATTACGAGCCTGAAATAGCTTCCTGAAATCTAGGTAAGCCGTTCTGAGACTTGCAATGAAGGTCTGAGTTAAGATCCTCCTACAATTTCATTTGATATTCCAAGTACATATACTACATAATATCTTTTTACTAAATACTCATGCATTGAAGAAATCATAATGGTTGCTAATTCTTTTAAAAAGGAGTGAAATTTATATTACATATTTGAATGTTTCTTAATTGACATAAATACAAATTATCTTACTTAATTTGACAATAAGAAGATGGTACTTTATTTTCAAAGTTTACAAAACAAAATTTAATGTGGATAAAATATTGTATAGAATATATAAACGATGTCATTTTACCATTTGAAAGGATTCCTTTTTTTAATTTTTTTCTTGTATATAATGAATTGATATACCTTTGATTTTGTTCTTACGATCCCACATTAGATAAATTGGGTTAATTGCATTATATATATACATATAGGAAATAATTTTAAACCGGCTGCTAAAAATATTCAGTATACCAATGAGATGGAACGCTGGGAAACACGTTTGCAAGATCTGTCTATTGTCACCATGAAAATACTTTTTGAATCGAAAAATCATTTTAAGTAAACGAAAAACACAATTGAAGTTTAAAAAAATAATTATTGGAAATTTGGAAAAATTACATGTCTTGAACATATATAAAAAGCACATTAAATAATATTAATGTCTATTTGCATATTTGTTAAATCTATATTAAAAATAAAGTGTATTATATTATCGTGTAGAACCTAGCTCTCGACGGTATTAATCATCTGATCGGGGAACCGCATAATATCGAAATACCTCAGACAGATTGCATGATAAAAGTGCGCAAAGCGGGGAGAAATTAATTATTTTTATTTATATATTACGTGCCATTTAGAAACATTATTTTACAAACATTTTGTCTTCTTCTTACTGTTAGCTAGGAATGCTTAATGAATGTTAGGGAGCCCCGCACATTGGATGTTAAGGAACCCTAGTTCTCGAATATCCAAATCTCAGTATGTTGACCGGCTTCGAACAGGTTCTGCGAATGCAAGACACCATATATGTTATAATAGAAAATTTGGGTTTCATCGAACAAGAATATAATGATTTTTGATAAAAAAAATTAGGAATATTTAATAAAAAAAAAGCTATAATTTAGTCAGTTACTTAAATTTATCTGGTAAGCAATTCGGCAGAGATATTTAAATATATTGAAATTTGGAAATGACACTGATGACAACAAACTTTTGTAAGCCAAAGGAAACTTGGGACTCGTGGCTAATTTTTGTATATTTAATTGAAACTGATTTAATATACGGGTATATTTTAAAATTCGGAAGTTTAAATTTCAATTTTTTATATACGCTTGATATTTTTCTAATAAACCGCTAGCTATAGTAATGGATCATTGCTCTCACTAGTCCTACACTGTTACATTTAAGCATCAGTAAAAGGAATGTGACATAATATTAATCCTTATACAGCTTCTCTATAATCCAATTGTCCATGTCCGGAATTCCCTTTCGGGATAAATAGGATTCGATCTTGGACATTTAAATAAAAAAGATATGATTGGGAAAATAGTAATGCACGATAAAGTTAAAAACTAAATAATTCACGTGGAGGTCTCTGTCCCGTTCCCCTTCGATCCTTCTCGGGTAGTCAGACGATGACACCAATCATTAGTTGCCGGTACCTCACGATCAAGATCCTCTTAAAGATTGAATATATTAATGAGCCGGGTAGCCTGGAATGTCCAAGAGGAGTAGTTGACGAATTCCAAGGTCGAAGCAGGTCACTGAGATATTATTTATCCGGTTTGGGTTGAATTTATCAATAGGAAAACTTGATAACAACTTAGCACAGTAATGGGAGCTTTCTGTATAATCCATAACTTTTGACAGAAAGGCTACTATCGGGGAAAATTTTTTGGGGATTCTGGCCGCAGATTATGATATATAAGTAAAAATATAGAAGATCCTTCTTGGGATCAACCACACCTACACCTTCTTCATACTAACAAGTTTTTGAGCTATAAAATACAGGAGACTCTATATGCGGCGTTTCCAGTTCTCTTGCACCGGCAACAGTAGTTAAACCCTGGAAAAGAGATGTTGAGGTCTGCGGATATATAGCGTTTATCAGAGCAGGATCTTTGGTAAACGCTTTTAAAATTCAAAACGGAGCATCTAGACTTATGTTTATAGCTTTATTAGCAGGAAAACCGGAATAAGGATCACTCATTACTTTTGTCCCAGTTACATCCGTAATATAAAAAAGAGGTTTCATCATAACTTACTATACCCTTGTAGAATACGCACATCAGAACATAATTCGATCCCCTGCGAACCTGTAAATAACCAGAATGAAGATCAAAATGCATTAAAAATGTTAAGGAGAATTGGAGAGACACGCAGGGTAGCATCGTATAGTGCATACTGTGTCATATGACCGAATTAAATGATTAGTTTATTTCCATACGCATGCTTAGTTGATATCAATTTAATTTTGCTATACACGTGGTGTTAATACATTACAATTTCTGGCGCAGTCGACAGGATGGGGGAAAATCTGAACGAAATAACTAACAAATTTGCTGAAATGCAACTAAAGCAACAACGGGAAATCTATTCAAACTTTGGAAAAATGCTGGAACAAACTCTGATGGCAGTGAATAATAGAGGTAAAGTTGTGCCGAAATACGAGGCGTTCGATAATGGCATCGAAGATTTCCAAGCCTATATAAACAGAATGGAACAACATTTCTTAGCAAATGAAGTAACTGATATTTCGTTGAAAAAGTTCTTATTGTTATCTTGGATCGGATCAAACTCATTTGAATGTCTAGAAAAGGAATTTGGAAATGATATTCTTATGGAAAAATCGTATGATGATATAATTTAACATCTGAAAAAGCATTATCAATCAAAAATAAATGTATTCGCAGCTAGATTGGAGCTTCAGAAGTAAGGTAAAAGAAATGATCAGACGCATAGGCAGCCGGCAGCCGAGCTTAAATATAAATCTAGAATATGCGAATTTAAATGCCAGAAGCCAGGATTTAACTACTCTTATGAAGTAGAGGTAATTAAAGATATTATAGTATTAAATAATCCTGATCATAATATACGGAATGCGGCTATACAGCTAAAAAACCCAAAATTAGAGGATGTTCTGAATTTAGCTGAGGCATACGAGACAACTAAGAATACTATGGATATAATTGATGGAAATACCAAC
>LDMZ01011387.1:0-12018 GCA_001455285.1 Sphaeromyxa zaharoni
ATTGCACACAATTTCTGACAGGTCTCTCTCGGTTTTGTGTAGGGGGCAGTAATCGGGAAAATGCCTTCCTATCAGTCTTGATGGTTGTGAAATTAGTCTAGCCGGCCTGCCACCAGAGGTACTGGGCATTGGCAAATTTTGAACATTTTTTTCAATGATATCTTCACCTAAAGCAATTATAAAGTCTATTCTTTTCATTTTTCCACCAAATTTTTTGTAAGTAATGAATGAATTGAGGAAAGAAATATCAAGACGGTGCCTGAGAGGTCTACTTCTCCCATATGCTCATTATAATATGCAATTGTTTTGGGTTTTATTCCTTCTTTTCCTCTTCTTAAGGGAGTATTTATAAAGGTAGCATCATGAATGCTATTTAGGATGGTCACATCTTTTTTGTCTTTCCATTTCATTACAATTAATTTCTTGCGGTAGGCAGCAATGGCTTCACCCTTCTTCAGTTCTGTCTCTTTGGCTAATATTGGGACCCCTACTCTGTTTAATCTGGGAGTGCCTACTTTATCCGTTTGCCTTTGAACCAAATAATCGGCAAGTTCAGAGCTGCTATAAAAGTTATCTGTGTATAGGCAATAGCCCTTATCTAAAAGTTCATCGATCAAGGTCAAAAAGATTTTAGATGTTATTGGAAAATCATTGCAAAAAGGTTTGTATTCTGTATCTCTCCCTGTTTAAATAAAAATATTCCATACATATACGGTTTTACTATCACATAAAACAAAATTTTATTCCGAATCTTTTTCTTTTACTGGTTATGCATTGGACCCGACATAACATTTTTTTCCAACCGAGTTATGATTCATCAATACATATCTGTTTAGATTGAATAAAGTTTTCTCTAAACCTTGGCAAAAGTAAATCGATTAACGGCTTGATTTTTGCCAATTTTATGAGGACACTCAGAAGTAATTTTTCAATTATCGACAAGGTTAATAAATGTTTGAATCAAATCAAAACAACGACCGGATATTAAATTAGAAAAAAATGGGGTAGAAAAGCTTTCCTTTTTGAAAAATACATTACATTTCGTGACTTTGAGTTTACACTCTGCAAAATAAGGAGCCCAATAAATACTTTCATTTCACATACATTGATATCAAACCATTTTAATGCGCGATATTTTTTTGAGAGAGTCAAAAGATTTCCATCAACAAATTGTTTTGAAAAATTATAAGTCTGTGCAACCAAATAATCAAAAACAGAATTATACCAAAACTGCTCAAAAAATTCCACCCAGTCTTCCTTGTTTGTAACTGTGAATTTCTCTCTACTCTCACCGCTGAAATAAAAAGGGGCTCTTTCTTTCCCGGATGAAGACCAATCGGAAGGTGTAGCCATTAAAGCATCGTCGCTTGAAGATTCTTTAATGCTTTCTAATTCCGAATAAGAAATTTCATCTTCAAAATCACTAAACTCATCAAAAATATCGCTATTTTCTAGCTCAGATAACTTCTGTCTTTTTTTGTTGGACTCTCATTTTTGGAAGCGCGAAATGACAAAAAAACTCAATCAAAACGTCTATAATATCTCAAACTCGAGTATATTGAATTAAAAAACAAAAATCATATATAAATAATGTTTATTAATAACGATTATTGGCTTCATTGAGAAATATTTTTGTTTCTTAAAATTATCTATCTTATAAAGTATTAAAAGTCGTGGTCCGCAATGCCGCTATAAACTCGTTCATAAACGAGAACGCTATATGTAGCCCATAGAGATCTTAAATTAACTTTTATTCTAGAAAACGACATATGTCGTTGCTAAAATTTGCGATAAGTTTCTTGGAAACAACATAAGTCATCGCTGACGCTTAACTGGATAAATAATAATTCAGAACAATAAAAGATTATATAAGATTAGAGTTAATACTAGAGCCTTTTAAATATTCCACCAAACCTGGCAAAATCAAATAAAAAAAATTTTATATATTTGTGAAACAGACCTAAGGTATATTTTATATGGGAATTATTATTGCTAATTAGTACCATGCTATTATTTAAAAAGTATCATACATAAATCAAATGCTTAAAGAAAGTTCCTATTAAACTTTAATCATTCCACAATATTAATCATGAAATTCTCTCAAAGATATAATTAAAATATATATTAATCTTAAAGATTTTCAAAATAAGTTATCTGAAAGTTATCCGGAGGAAAAATCCTGCTTCAAATATTAACAAATAGGGATCATGGTGAGTTAACTATAATATAGTTTGGAAATTTGTGGAGCCTATTTTTATGCCTTAATAAATCCTTAAAACCGAAAAATAGGCATTTTCAAGGTGAAATGTGCAATCTTCAAACAATTCTTTCAAAGCTTTATTTTTCAGATTGCTTATATCCTCTTTCCTTATAAATACTGTCAAAAGTACATTGGCAACATGTCTTCAATCAGTTTTATGCATACACTGATATAAGATTTAAACTACCTTTCACAGCAGCGCGGATATGAGAAAACGTAATAAAAACACTCAAAGGAGCGAAAACGAAATTCATTCTTCCTTCTTTTCGAAATTTAACTACAGGTGAAAGCCAACTCTTTTTTAATATATATATAAAGCTATACTCAGTGTTATCTATTTGAACTCATTTGATATATTCAAAGTACTAATACATTAATTATAAATATCTGTAGCAACAAACTAAAATAAAATATTGAATGTAAACGTGAGAAGTTTGTTTTCAAACAAATACTAATATAAATGTTTTTAACATATTTGTTTAGAAATTCATGACTAATCTATGATTACTTTTTTAATAAATAAAAACTCTTTATTAGGATTTTACTGCCAAAAGCCTAAAAAATGAAATTTTTTGATAATATGGTTATCACTTCGGTTTATAATTTGACTGAGATTACTAAAAGAACAAAACTTCGAAGACTCAGAAAATTCTTTAATTTAGTCAAATTGTCTATAAATACCCACAAAAAGGTCTTCCTTTTAATATCTGATAATACCTACAAGTCGGCTTGTTTGATGCAAATTCAGAGCATTTATTAACATGAGATTATAGATTTTTATATATATTCTTATCTACAATTTATGCTTCATGTTTACCGATTGTGAGATACAAATTTTGGAAAAACTTTTATCACTAAGATTGACTAAAGAATTGAATCAGCAATAGCTTATTTAAAGTCAATTTGGAAAGTTGACAAAAGTTAAAATTTAAAAATTTTGAGCATATATTTCATGAATTAAAAATAGGCTATGACAAAATATTATTCTATATTTGGAATTAAATTTTATGACCATAAGCATTCAAAACATAGACGATTAATTTATATATTAAATATATCTTAATAAACAAGATGGCTTAGAATTATATTTTCTTAATATTATAAAAATATTCTTTAACACTACTTTAATAATAAATCTGAATATGGATACTCTTTTAAAAAAGTAAAAGAGTAATAGTACCATTCATTGTTTAAGTCATTTTTGCGTGTGATATTTTTGGAAGCAGCTTATTAACTTAAGTGTATGTGATTCCCTAAGTTTAAAAATTATACAATACAAAGCCATGAGCATACCAGAGGTATATAACTGTTCTAATATTTCATATGCATTAAAAAATTTCTAAAAGCAATATTTAGACGAATAGACGAATGTCCTTAAGTTCTGAATCAGTATTTGAAACTAGGTTGAGTCAGTCAGAAAGATCCAGTGTGAGAATTAAGGCAAAATCGCCAATGATAAGAGGGAAGATTGAATCGATAAGCTCAAGAAATGAACATAAAAAACACAACAGCCTAGTATTTGTACCCGGATCCACTAAGCCTCATGCTCTAAATTCATCGTATGAATCATATTAATTTTGTTTTTAGCTACATGCTATGTCTTATTAGATATTCCTTTGGGAATGAATACAAAAATAGATCTTCTCTAAGTAAGGCTAGTTGTGGTTCAATTACTGTAACCGCTGTCTGATATTCAATAAACATTTTTATAGGACGCTTCTTCCTACATATGTCAAGCTTCTCGAAGAGTATCTCCGTTGACATCTGTTTCCTCGACCTACATACCAACCGTATCATTAACATTTGTTGGGATTGAAGGAGTAGGTAAAACAGGTTCTGATAACCATATTTCTTATATTTAAAAAGCATTTGCAGTAAGACTCTTAACTGGAAGGTACATTGGAACCTATATTCCAAAATTAGGTTTATTAATGACTATATAAAGTATACTAGGAAAGAAACAAGTTACTCTAACACAATTAATGTTTATGGTGAAACAATTGCACTAAAAATTTGGGACATTAATTCTGAGGTTATATAGCCTAAAAGTTGTATTCAATTATTTTCTGTTTTTTATATCTACTAAAAAAAATTACATAATAAACGGTTATTTTTTTAAATTTAGATTCTACATTTTATATATCTTATCAACTTAGTCTAATAAAACAATATACACAATAAACTATAGGAAAGCATATCCATGGATGTTTCAAAAGTAATTTTAATTAAGAGACTAATTATGCCACGTTTATTCTAAACTTTGTAGATAATTATTATATTTTTTGGCAAAAGAATTGTTTATAATTATAAAACCGCTTAAATATGTGGTTCAAAGTAATACTGAGATATATCAAATTTTTTTAGATTAAGGATTCATTAATGTTAAATGAAATCAAGAGAATTTTATAAACAAAAATTTTCTTTACTGTTAAAGAATATTTTTTAAAAATATTTTTAGAAATCTGTTTATATTTATTAAAATGATGCACTAGTAAAATATTTAATATATTTATTTTTCAAAATTTCAAAACAAACTAAAAATTCATGTTAAAAACGCATAAAAATTTCCATATTTGTTTCTAGGATGTATTAGACTTGTCAAAAAATTAATTATTAGAAGAATCTTCAAGATTTTTTATGCTTTAACTTTATAAAAGAAACTGCATTGCAATTTTTATTCAACAAAAATTGTCAAAAAATTAGTTTTTTAATAAAAACATTAATATGGAAATTTTTAGAAAATTGCTTTGTTTACGGAAGTACAATAGGATCTCGACTATCTTAAATTAAATTATCATACATACCAATTTCAAAATCAAGTACAAATACTATGTACAAGCAATATTTATAGATTCGTATGAGGTACTAACTCAACAGTGATGGTTTCCAATTTTTTAAAGGAGTTTCAACCACAAACACATTTGGCTTCCAGCATAAAAATTTTGAGCTAATTACAGATTAAATTAATAAATTATACCAAATAGTTTATCATGGAATTCATGATATAATGTAAGCATTTTTTTAAATTTAAATGACATATTGAGCGTTGTTTTTGATCAGTTCAAACAAGATGTTCCAGATAAATCTGGATTTTGAGAAAGTCAAATTTTGGACTTTATAAAATGAATTTTCATACATTATTTTACGTTTTCAACCATAAGAAAATTTAATTAAATTTTTAAAATACGTACTTTTAAGAAGTTCACTAAAAATGGCCACCGTCAGCCTCGATAACTTGCTCAAATCGGAATACGAAAGAATGACAGGTTTTGGTGAGATCACAGCTGATCGTCGTTCTAGCTCACGGGAAATCATTGAAGAGGTGATTTCGGTGGGGGCACGGGGCATTTTTATCAGTCCCGCTCCTCAATTTAAATTTTAAAACACAGCAATGACGGACGAACGATAATTGAATTTCACGTGATTCTCAATTAAAAATAGAATAGTAAAAGTGAAGTAGTTGCAATCATAGGAAGCTTTTAATGTCTTTCTTACAATTTTAAATTAGAAAAATTTTATTTTAAACATCCTCTATATGGTATATAATGGAGAAAACCAAAGTTTTTCCGTTTTTAAATTATATGACTCTTAAGCAGTATTTCAAAAAACGTTTACCGTGCATATGTAGTCTCCCGTATGCACTTGTGAAAAATGTTTTTTAAAAATAAAAATAATTTAATATTTTATTTATTTATAAATATTGTGAAGGTATGCGCTTGTTCTTTAATGTTGTCATATCCATTTAATTTGATATAAACTACGCCCGTAAATTTTTTTTAAAAATCTGAGTATTTTCAATGTTTATATTAACTAATGTAATTTTGAATGATTTAGGGTAAATTTTTCTTGATTAGATCAAATTGGTATATAAAAAGACCTTATCAAAAAAAATGTAAGTAATAGTAAGACGTTACAAAAATTCTGTTATTTACTTACCGCAACATTATAATACTAATGTTCGTTTTGGAAAGATTTGCTTAAAAATCAAATATAAAGCAATGAACTCAAAGAATATAGAAGTTTTACTGATAAAACAGTTCATGATTAATTGCATGGTTTAAAAAATTGTCACAGCAATAAACAAATCCTTGCAAAATTTTGTTCAATAACGAAACCTTTTCATACTACATGAAAAAATACTTGTTAGCATAACTGTTTTTTGAAAATGTAAATTCAAAATAAGTGAAAAATAGTTCATATTATGAACATCTAACATATAATCACTGATGATCCTTGAATATTTTTTCCCTAAGAGTTTCAATAATTTAAGCTTTATTATTGTTTTTAAATATTTATCTTTATCTCAACAGATAAAATTTGTCGATTGTGTTCAAATGGTTTAGATGAATCGGTAGATGTATTCAAAATTTTGTCATTAAAAGTATAAAAATATAAATTTACTGTGATTTTTCCGTCTAATGTCAATATTTATTTAATAATATCGAAAAATAAATAATTAAACGAACAGTCTCTAATTATTGTAATTCGTAACTCAAATACCCTTGAAATAGTCTTTGATTAATGCTCTAAATGGAAAAGTCTTTTTATGTGCAGTACCAAAAATTACTAAGAATAATAAAAAAAATTTCATCCATATTACAAGGGTTCAAAATGTAGCGGATCCAACTTTAGAAGGACTTGATGGAAACAGGCTATCATTATATTATTAAGCCAACGGCGGACTTTTAAGAAGAAGAAAGAAGATTTTTACCCTTTTAACTTAGCAGATGTATTTGAAAGAAATAAACAGCTCACTATGCTTATTATGATGGATCAATTTCACAGTAAAATTGAAAATTAATAATTAAATCATGATTTCTTACCCAATTTAATTTGTTTATCATATAAATTTTTTGACATGAAATAAATAAAAACTTTTTAATGTTAAGATATTAGAAATTATAGATACCAAACGTATTATTTCAATAACATTTATAAAACAATATAAACTCAATCACTATCAATCAATATAGAGCGTAATCACAATGCTTAAGAGCTGATAAATTATTTTTAAGAAAAAGGAAATTTTAGCAAACACGATTTATCAAAATGTTTAGAGTAATATAACGATTTTTGATACATTTGTTAAGAGGTAATTTGAATATATCTACTTCTGAGTAAAATATAGATTTCATTCCGTTTGATTTGACTAAAAAATAATGGTGGAATACTTCTGCCAATATGTAATATCATTCGAATTCTATAATATACGATGCTATAAATCATTTTACTTAATATGTACCTTCACATTCGAAACAATAACGCTTTATGATTGCCTTAAAAATTATTTAGTAACTTTTAATTGTAATTAATATATATTAATCTAAACAAAATTTAAAAAAGCAAACGGAATACAATCTAATAAAAAAATAAAAGATATTTACAGATCACCAATTTAAAATAAAAAAATATATTAACAATATAAAAAAATCAATTATCGAAATTTTGCCGCAGAAACTGTTTTTGTTATATTATTTTTAATATCTAAGATAGTTTAGTCGATAAAGCAATACGAATCAAAATCTGATGCAATATGCTACATATATTCCTTGACTGATGAAGAGAGTTTAAAATACTGCATAGAAAATGCTGTTGGAACTGAAAAAACGAGTAAAGATAAAACAAAACTGCCAAAAGTGATTGTAATTGGAAATAAACAAGATTGCGAAAGTAGAGTTAACCAAAAATTTAATTAAATGAACTAAATAAGATTGAAAATCATGAAGAGATTAAAAAAATATTTGAAAAGAGAAACATACCTCATTGTATCATTTCAGCTGCATCGAACACAAACGTAATACCAAGTTCACAAATTTATTTATAATTTTAGACTTTTGGATCGTTACAAACGGTACTTGAAAGTATAAGGAAGAACAAACATAAAGAGCCAAATTTTAAAAAAGAAAAACTTAGAAGAATATTTAACAAATAATAAATAATAAATTAAACCTAATTTCGTATATCTAGAAAATGAAGTATCTAAAAATTAAAAATATTATTAGAATAAGAAAGAAAAGTAGTCCATATTTTGTTAGAGAACTTTTCAGATTCAAAATTTTGGCTTCATTTTTGTAACGTTCAGAATGCTGTTTTAGTCTTATAGCCTTATCGTCCAGGACTAAAAGTAACTTACAATAAATATATAAAACCTGATAGAGTTTCACCACGCTGTAGGACTTCTTCAATATTTTTAATCATAATATTTTGAACATCCTGCAATTGATCATTTATTTGAACGAGCTGTCTCTTTTTTCGAGAATCCATAAACGATTTTCTAGCCCGTTCCATATAGTCGTCTAAAAAAATAAAAAAAATTAGGATACATATATGTAGATATAGAATTAAAAAACAAGTAAATAAACCTAGTACAGTATTAAAATAAATATTTAAAAAATCCGCCTCGCACGAATCGTAATCGAAAAAAAAATAAAAATATTCAAGTAAACATGTTAATTTACAAAAATATATAAGGAATAAAAAAAATATTTTGATATATAAAAATTTCTATATATAGATTCATGTATAAACAGTGTAGTTTAAACAATATAACTAATTATAAGTTTCGTTGAGAATATTACTAAAAGCTTAACGGGTTTGATCTTATATGTTTAAAAAAGGATAAAATTTAGTGAAAATCGAATTCTACTAACAATATAATAAACAGAAAATACACATAATTTGATGAAAAAATAAAATTTCTTTACTTAGATATTTCAACATCGGGTTATATTCCTGGGTCCTTAACGTCACTTGATAGAACTAAGTTCACAAGAAACATAGTAGCAATACACATAATACGAACCTACGCTCTGAACTGTTTTTGAGGGTTAAATTTGTTAATGAGTCGTTACACGTTGTTATTCACTATTAAACGTATGTTTGAAGCTTGTATAAGCAACTTATATGAATATATACTGTATTAAAACGATAAAAAACAGCGCCATTTCTCCAATATTTGATATTTCTGGTTAATGAAAGGTACTGGTTAATATTTAAGGTTTGTCATGATTTAATGAAGGAAGAATAAATCATAGAAAAAAATAAGGATCTATATCATCATTGCACTCCTAAAATGATGCAAAATGACATCTCTCCGTGGTAGACATTATGCAAATTTGAACGATTCAGGTTAGACCTCCATGCAGCATGCAACATATACTTATAATCTAATATAATAAAATACCAAGCTCATTTCAAATAACACGATTTGTGGATTGCTCATATTTCCAATAACCATATTAAATTATTAATACGGGAGTTATGTTTTTATAAAACAGCAGCAATTTTTGAAAGTCATTAGACTATTTTTGAGCATCTGGATAGCAAGCAATATGGTAGATTGGCACCTATCAACTTAATTCAAGACATTAAAAGTAATTCCAAAGTACTCCAAGTCAACTTAAAAAAATGAATCAAGGTTTTCAAAATATACTTTCTAGTTTTAAATATTTAAAGTAAATTTGGAGAATTTATCACTAGTTTCTTAAAGTATATTCCAGAACGATGATTCTAAAATATTTTTTCTCCATAAACAAATAAAAATATTTTTAATCGAATTAAAGCCATAGTTTGACTATTTATATGAAGTTCAAATCTAGGGGCTCGTTAAATAAACCAAGATAAATTATAAATATTAATCAACACAAATGTTCAAGTGTTTACTTCATAAAATTTAAAAACATAAAATAACAGTAAAAACAGTTATTTTCATTTTTGAAATAAGAATTGATTTAATAATCTTACGTAACCATCATGATTTAATTAATTTAAAATAATTTAACATTTACAAAAAATTTAGTCCAAATTCAAAGAGTTCGCAGCAAGATTTCTGAATCATTTAATGCAAGTTTACAAACAAAATTAATAAAATTTCTAATTTTATGATTCAGTAGACCAGATAAATCGTTTACACATACATGAATAATCCATTTAAATTTTAAAAAGAATTTTTTGTAACATTTAATCAACAGTCATGATTTTTTAAAAAATAGAGGGATAATATGAATAAAGAATATCAAGTGAAAAATACTAATTAGTCAAATAATGTAATAAATTTTTAAAATCTACTCTATAAAATTAGAGCTAAAAAGGAAATTCAAACACACTTATTATTCAATTAATGTTAATCTGGATTACTTTAAAATAACTAAGTAATGAGTACATGAAATCAGCCAATACATATAAAAAAATCTGCACTAAAAACTTCAAGATTGAACCGGTAAGACGGATTCGTCCAGCTTCAACATTGAAATTACGTGTGTTGCTTTCCATTTTTATAAAATTTCTGATCACGTAGTGGATGGAAAACCTATAGTAAATGGAATAATTGTAAAATTCGAAATCTAAATTAGAGCTTCATTAGCCGTACCCATAAACGTTTAAGACACATGAACAATCCCGTTCGTATATTGAATATTCGTATGTAAGGTGTAAGAGTAAACAACAAGCGTTAAGAACAATCAACCGCCACATAGAAAAAAAAGTGTTAGGAATCCATACCACAAATTTAGATATTAAGATATAATCGTTTATCAAAAATATGTGCCACCCTCGAAGATTACAAATTCTCCTATTAAACATTGTTTTAGAGATTTAAGCCAACAAATTATTTTAGCATTCTTGTAGTTCGAGTGTGTATCAGACTAAAACTTGATATCAACAATATACAAACAATTCTATATATATATACCACAGTTATATTTATTCCTAATTTTTTTATCAAACATTTTAAGAAATATTTTAATCTAACGTCATACCAGTTGCCAACACAACAACTCTTTAGGATATGATTTTGAAAAGACATTAAATAATTCTAACAATAAATTTAATCAAGAAGTATTTAATGTAAAATGTGAATCTGATCGTTAGAAGAAGATTAATTAATCTCAATAAAGAACATGCATTTAATAAATCTGGCGATTATTGTAATGTTTGTGGTATGATTTATGTTAAATTCTAGTGGTCGGATAACTAAGATTATAAAAAGATTCAATAATTTGACATAAAATTTATTAGCTTATCTAAATATACATGTTAATCTAGCTTTAAAATTTCAATATATATTCTTAAAAACAAATAGAAAGTCAAATATTACATGATTTTGAATAAATATTTATATACTTATGATCATGCAGAAATTTGTTTTATTTTTACGTTAATATTTATACAGAGCATGAAAGATTGTGATAATTTTTACTCCCTAACATGTATTTTAAATATTTAATACGATATAAAGTAACAACATTCAATCAAAAAATATCTTTTCTCATACTATTCATCAATTATTTTAATAAAATTAGGTGTTGAAATAATAATTAAATACGAAATATATTAAAAATTATCGTATTCAATTAGAAGGAATTATTTTTCAATAATTAAAACGATTTTAAGTATATCTATATTATTATAAAAAAAATTGCCAAAATTTCAAAACCAATTATAAATATTACAAAAATTCGAGAAACAACACATTTTAATAGACCGACAATATCGAAAATAACTCCATTAAGCCTACTCCGGATGGGAATTAACCATGTTAATTTCCTTGATGTTTAAGTTTGTCTAGACTCCGAAAATATATATATACCCAACTTTGATTACTCAAATAATAATATAAGCTAGACTCAGACTTAATTAGTTGCACTTTTTAATATATTCAAACCTTTAAGTGATAAATAAACAAGCAAGAACATCTTTTTGTGTAATAAGATAACTAAATGATATATATCCATAGACCATTAGGCAAAAAAATTAAAAAA
>LDMZ01011521.1:0-15696 GCA_001455285.1 Sphaeromyxa zaharoni
GGGGGAACTAAGCAAGTAGATGAAAATACAGGGAAGAAATTTTGCAGAACTTGATCATCAATCATTTTATATGCTTGAAGTTAATTTGCAGTAATACTGCAATATTTTGTCGAATAATTAGTATAGACAGTAATTAATAGCAAAGAAGCATTCATGAATCTTGTGGTTTACAATGATCGGCAACACCTTAAGCCATATGATTGGTCCCTAAATTTTCGGTAACATTTTTATTTTAACTATGTTCTAACATTGGAAAGTCAGCTGAAAAAAATTTTGTAGCGTAGAATTAAATTTTTTATGACATTTGGATGTCAGATGTTCAATTGATGCAAGCAAAACAGGATAGAAAATTTAATATTTTTAGCTTTAAGGTATAAAAATTTATTATTTCAGTGTTAAAATCTCTGTATTGATCTTATATTGATATTCTGTATTGGTAGGATTTTTTTGTAAATTCAATAATGACAGTTTTTAGGTATAAACCCAATCAACATATATCCTTATTGAATTCATATTCCAACTGGTCTTTGAAACTTGCTTTAATACTCAAAAAAATGAAACGGGATACTAAAATAAATATATTTATCACTTTTGATATTCTTTGGCTAATTAAGAGTGGTTAATTGTGGTTAATCTGAATATATTGATACTTTTAATTAAAATATTAAGATGTATGGCAATTTATAGATTTGTTAGTTTTATTTATCATCTTTTGAACATGAAAATCTGACAAAAAGTACAAGAGAACTGGAGGTTGTCAGCAAAGGAGGCACAACAGCGATTTATCATTTTAAGTACAGGACTAATTTGAAAATTATTGCATCGTTTTGAAGTTAGGTCAAAAACTGAAATTCGAACTAATGGCTGTATATAAAAGGTACTTTAAATGTTAGTGGTTGTAATTATATTTTCTTAAAAGTCATAAATTTTTTATCTTTTGTATAAAATAATATTTAATTCCTGGTTATAATGTTTTATATTTAAAGCATTAAATTTTATTTCCTTCACATATTCGAAAAAGTCATGAGGTTACGAAAAAACGAAATTCCAATTAACAGAGAACGAAGGCCGAATCAGGTAGCGTAGCCCTAGTACAAGGGTAGGTAATGGGGGTTGTTTTTGTGGGTGAAAGCCCCACACTGCCTGTCAAACACCCTGGGAGGCTCTGACTGGCGTCTAACCTGACGCGAAAGCGGGCTTGAGGTAAGTTACACCTTACTGGACCGCCTCCGAAAACATATGGAGCAGGTAAAATGTTTTTTCCTCTATAGCTAAGAAAAAAAATTCCAATTATCGTAGAAGTTTGGTGAATAGCCTTATATAAGTGAAACTGACTATTAATCTTTCAAATTAATACATGTTTCTATCTCCTTGGACACCAGAATAAGCTGCACACTCCTGTGTATTTTATCTGGGACATATTCCGAACTTTTCAAACATAAAATATCTGTGTTAAAATTCATAAATAGACTTATAAGAACAGTTTTGAAAGTATCATTCTATATTAAATTATGACTTGTAAATCATCTACTCCTCGAATGTTAAAATCGATAAATTTGTACATCTTATTAAAATTCAGAAACTGTGTCGGTAGCTAATATATCAACTCCTACTTTTCATAATGATTTTTTTGCAAAAAAAGTACAAACTGAATACTTAATATACGATTAGTATAGCTTTTTAGCAAAATAAATCCAGTTTCCTTCTCCTCATTGCTTATTCGATAAAAGAATATTGTTTCGAACATGTCATGATTTCATAAGTCGTATCAACAATTGATAAATATAAGTTATGGAGATTTCAAATAAAAAATTTAATGATTTCTGATTTAAAAATCCCCATTATAACAATTTTTATATCAATACACTTTAATCTTTACAAAAATTAAATAAAGATTATAAAATAATAAAAATTTAATTAATCTAACTATAAATGAGTTTGCCATTTCTTATTAAAAAGTTACTTATAAATATATGTCGCTCAAAGTTTATATCAAAAGCTCTGTTAAATCGATCATCGATCGAAGCCCAACAACAAACTTTAAACAAGCCTTGATACGTGAGAGTTAGAGTGACAGGTTCTAATTTTAGTTCTATCCGATATTATTGTTTTTATTTTTTAAATGGCTGAGGAATTTTTGGTTGAAGATATGGGATTCCCACATACAACTATCTTAAATATTTGTATGTTTTAGTGTGATCATGACATTTTTTTATAAGAGTTCTATGATCAATGTATTAGAATTATTATAATGAAACTTGTTATATTAATAAAAAAAGAAAATTTATTTCTGGTTTGTTGAAAGAAGGATAGAGTTGGAAAAATTTACATTGATCAATTCTTGAGTCAGAATGGATATGATCCCATATTTTCCATTATAATATCTGAGAATCCATGGAGAAGATTACAAGGTTAGCTTTGAACATGCATTAATATACAATTCTATTACTTATCAAAAATTAAATCTATCCTTCAAATAAATTTAATTTACTCATTAATTCCTCAAAGCTATTTATCACAGGACTAGTTTTATGCAACGGCTGATTTAAGGCTTAATTTTTGCTTTACGCAAACTTAAGTAACGATAATCTATTTGGGTTAAACATACTTTTCATGACTAGATTATTTTATTCAAAAAATAAAAAAATTTGGCATTTAAACGATGAATATTCGTAACATTCTCTCATTATACTTTTAAAAATTTTTCTTTTATTATATATCATACACTTTTTTCCAAATACATTTATATTGGTCGATGATGCGAAATTTATGTAAAATTCATTAAAGGTTTAATATATTGGAAAATATAATTTCGATTAAGTTAGCAAAAATAAGTTCAAATAAGAAATATAAATCGAGTAATAAAAATGGAAAAAATACTTTTAGAAAAAATAGAACTATTTTATTACATGCATTTATGATTATTTTCGGCTATATTTTATGTAAAATTTTCTTAATGATCCTGGGATTTGATTTAATGATTATTTTTCTTAGCTATGGAGGAAAAAACCTTTACCTGCTCTAATGTTTTCGGAGGCGGTTCAGTAAGATGGGTCTTACCTTCAGCCCGCTTTTGCGTCAGGTTAGGCGCTTGGTTTATTGATTTAACACATTTTTCTAAACTGGGAGTTATACTAAAATTAATTCATGAAAGATAAAAATAATTTACTGACAAGAATCAATTTATGACTCCCTGAGTGAAAATGGTTTAGAAAAAATGTCTTTAGCGGTACAAATCGTCATTCTGAAACAGTTTTTTTATTTTTAATTAAGAAATTAAATTTTTTGTAACTGGATACGGTAACCTCTAGGTAGACTTCAAACCAGGGTGTGTGCCGTGAACACAAACTTACTGTATTGGAATCCTTTTGGCTTGCCGTTGGCCATATTCCCCTTCTCAGCAAGTTCAATGCCTGATGTTTCTTTAATTCTGCCAGAAGACATTTTTATACTTATAGTAATATATAATTAGCTACCACCTAAACCATGATACAAAATTAGTTTTTATATTGTTCGTCGTGACATTAATTCTATATGAATGAGGTTCGGAGTGATGTGCACTTTCCCCACACTTGCATGGAAAAATTATCCCCTGTTTCTGTCAATAAAGGAACTAAGAAATGAGTACATATGGGACAAACTGCTAAGGTGTTATTAGACTTGAAGTTAAAATCTACTGTTTATATTCAATATTCATAATATTTATTTGTTAATAGAGAAGTTGCTTTAGGGTAGTAAAAAATGTAAATATAAAAATAACCCGTAATTTTAGATGATTACCAGAATAGCATCACATTTGATATTTAATCTTATAATTTGGTTTACAACCTGACGTTACTTCACTAAAACGTCTAATGCCCGTAAAACTTATCTGAAAGTATATTAATCAGAAAAAAACTTGTCTATTAAAACAATCAATCCAATAATAAATTCTTGATTAAAATTTGAATTGACATGATCATGCAAGTATTCCCAGTTTAGTATTAAAACAATGTGTGTGCACGGAATCTATAATTAACTAATATAAAAGGTTCTTTAAAATACTCCCATTGTCTTATAAGGTTTTGGAAGGTTGTATATCATGGCCTAAATAACCCTGCATTTTTTAAAGCATCAATAGGATAGGATAATTTTTTTATTTTAAGTGATAGACTAGTTTAAAGAGTTATAACCTACAGTATATAGATATTGATGCATGGCTACCACGCTCAGAAGTAAATATTCGAAACATCTATACTAAGCCCCATTATTTCCTTAGAGAAAGCATCAAAATAGTTTTTTCCAATAAAAATTTGATTTGAATTAGTGAAAAAATCATTACTCGAATTTCTAACGTAGAAAGTTAAAAAAATAACTTTAAAGTAATGAAAATAAAACTGGAACACAAAACCATTACAATCGCCTGTATTCGAGTGTGGTCGTTCGAACGTGTTTTAATGAAGAGAAACAGGTTTGTTACTAGTTCTAGGAGGAAGTGTAGGAAGGCACATTTTTCGGCTCCTTCTCATGTCAGAAGAGTGATAATGAGCAGTATGCTCAGTAAAGAATTAAAGCAGAAATATGGGGTCCGTAGCTTACCGATTAGAAAGGACGATGAAGTGGTCATACATAGAGGAAACCACAAAGGTAAGGATGCTTATAAGGTCGCATCTGTTTCGAGGAAGAAATATATTGTCAACTTGGCAAACTTACAGATAGAAAAAATAAACGGAACTACTGTTCCCATTGGAATTCATCCTAGCAATGTTTTTTTAAGTTTTGGTTCCTTTATTTTTTAAAGCTGGAAATTGTCAAGGTAAAAATGGATAAGGACCGCAAGCGAACCATCGATAGAAAGTCTACCATTAGATTTGCCGAAAAGGACAAGGGAAAGATCAAAACTGTCGATGTTGAGATGGAAGAGTAAACTCTAGTGATTACAGTATTTAATTTGTGTCGTGTGTCATATTCATTGCTTTTGATTTTGGGGACGATCTTCAAATAGCGGTTCTATGTTAAAAATATTAATCTCTGGCATTGGGTAACTTTTTCTATTGGCAAAATGTGGATAAAAAGATTTGGGATAAATAAATCCTTAAATTTATTTAGGAATTTTTTTAGTTTAAGTAAAATTGGAAGCAATATTTGAGCTATGAGACACTTAAATAAAGTAGAATCACCTACTCTTCACGAAATTGGTGTAAAGTAAAACAAGCGAGGTAATCATATATATTTTCTTTTTTGTTTTATCGCGTATGATCCTATTTTGTGAAAACCTTAATTCATCCGGATTTTCCTCAAATGAGATCCACAGTAAGTTATAAGATTACCCGGGTCATTCTCTTAAAAAGTCAGTTTTTGTTTGTCATATATACCCAAACCGACACATGTTCGTGTTTATGCATAATAATGATCCACCCAGAATTCCCCTAGTTGTTACACACTATTTAACCGGATTTCTGCATGCTAAACTCTTTAAGGTCGTCTTCCTGTGATCCTACTCTGCGCATTATAATCAACTGCTGGATCTGGTTTCCTTATTGTAACAATCTTTCTTATTTTTTGTCACTATAAATAATTTTATTTTATTTTGGGTCTTTACCAAGGCATTTTACAACTTCACAACTTGCATCAAAGATATAAAAAAAAGAAAATAAACTTTATATTTTAATAGTTTTGATTGAATTTTATTAAAGTAATTTTCGATTATTGGATCAAATGCCATGTTATCTTTTAATTTTTTATGGAAAAGTAACTGTATCACAGCATTATTGAAACACATAGTCCCTCGTGGATATTACCCAGAGAATTCTTGAAATAAAAAAACTTTTTCTACTGCATTTAAATTTTAAATAATATTTATTTCTAACAAAAAAAGAATATATATTTCAAAATGTACTAATATTTCTATTATCAAAGCTGTAAATAGTCACATTAATTAGATTGTGTCCAGCATACAATCCTGGCTCTCTGGGTCCATAACGAGAACCTGGAATAGGGATCTTTATAATTTTTGATTAATTCTAAATGTCAAATAATACAGTTTGGATACTTCTAAATGATATTTTAAAACGATATGGGTTCAGAAGGTATTATATTTGTGAGAGGTTTCGTTGAGTTGAAATATAATGAGGCATGTTTGGGTGATTTAGTCAATTAATTATCTAGCCAACCCATTATTATTTTGGAATGGTTCTCTCTAATATATTTTATGATTTTTATAGCATGTGGAAATATGTAGAACATTTAAATTTTGGGTGCTCATAGAATTAAAATCTGGCTTAGATTTTATCCTTTGCATCTAAAAAATAATTGGAAACTACAAAACTTGAAAAGATGAAAAGTCGTGTAAACATAGTTTTTCACATTTTTCAAAGGTCATTACAAGTTAATAATGAAAAATGGATAATAAACTAACGTTAAATATTCATATATTTAGAACCATTTAGAATTTTTAGACGCTAAAATTTGAAGTAGTAAATTAAGAAATATAAAATATAATTTCCAAATCTGCACACAACCTTCTCGGTTTTCTAGAAATTTTTTCCATAATACCGTATAGTTTAATAATTAGGTCGTATTTTTTCTTTTTCTGATAAAACAAAATGTTATTTTCTTGTCAATTAGCAAGTGAGATCATGTTTTTTACACTTCATATTACAGTCAAAACAAGCTCAAATAAAAATTCCGGTGAAATAAGAATATCGAATTGGAATGCCCTGTAATATGGAATGAAAATGATTTTTTTAATTAATATTGATGAAAAAGCTTTATTGTTATATAATGTATATGGACTTCTTATACCTAATCTTGAAAAAATTTTCATTTGTATGAAATTTTAGAAATAAAAATCATAAAGATTTAGTCTTTTGAAACTCAAAATTCCAATATAAAAACTACTTATTTCAGTTGGTTTTTGTAAAGTAAAACCGGATGGAAAAATTTTTTGAACCAAAGCTAGCTCTAATTTAGCATGAAAAATGGCATGACTGATTAAAGTTTCAAATGTTTTTATTGTTGTAAATTAAAGTTACGTTTTTTACCTCAAAATAATAACGAATTTTAAAAATATACATATAATCATAGCACTTGTAATAAATGATTAACTGAAACATTGATTTAATATTTAAGAGTAGTTTCGAAGTTTTATTTTCAGTTTCACGCCTGAAAATTTTGATTGAAATACAGGTTTTTTAGCTATGCTATTTCAAGGAAAATGCATCATTGCGAAGATTTTTACAACTGATATTTATGTATTCATTTAATTTTTTCAATTAGACAAATTCATTTTCAAAAATTCTAGTTTAAAAGGTTAACAAATTGATGATGTTCTAATGTTATTAATAACAATATATCCCAAATTAGAATTTTTTAATGGTAAAAAAAAGATGGTGCGAATTTAAGTAAATTTTATAAAATTTACAATGTTCAAAAGAGTTGATCAATTAAAATATATATCAAAAATTAAATTTTTTACGGATTCAATGAGATTAGAATCACAAAAATTATAAATTTACTGATAATATGTAGAACTTATTTAATACAGAATGCAATGAATTATAAATTTTATCATAAATAGAAAACTTGTCATTAAAGTAATCTGTTTGAGTATTATCTTTGTTGTTTCGGTATTAAAAAGGTGAAAAGATACTATACAATGAAATAGTAACAATACACATACTTGTTGAAGAAAATACAGATATCATTAAAGCTGAGAAATTTTTTCCCTTATACCTTATCCTCAAATGATATATCTATTATGGAGTTTTTTTTTAAATTTATCTGAAAAAAGCGATAGTAAATTTTATTATTTATTGAGTCGAATACCGACAAATAGGAGTGTAAACCTGAACCAACCTAAACTGGAAATATTTATTATGGAAGATATTCTTACAAAAGTATTTACACCAATTTGTCGAACGATATTGTTTAAAAATTATTCATAAAAAAGTCACAAGAATTGTTCATCAGCCACAATACATAAATGGAATGGTATTGTAGACTTTACGTGCTCGGAATACGAAATGATGTGCTTATTTAAGATGTTCATTTAATAGAACCATAATGATAACATGAGTAAATTGAATATACACTATACTAAATAATAATATATAATTACCCTACGTCACCCACCTCTTGGCCTTTCAAGCAGGTGGCTTGCGGATATTCTGTTTCCGTTGGAAACTCACCTACTGTTGTCACTGTTTGATACACTGCAAAATAATTTCATGTATAAATAAGTCTTCTTTCACGAAACTTTTAATTTTTATTAAATAAAGAGTAGAAGTAGTAAGGTTATTGAAAGTTCCATTACGCGATTTGTATCAAGTCATGTAAAATTATTAAATGCTCAGTGTATAAATTTTCGTAAATAAAATATTGAGTATTTATAAATGTATCTATCAAAAGCCTTAGGAAATATTAAAATTGTAAATACATTTCTCCTAGCATTTTTGCTCGATTGTGCATTAGTTTCATTTTTTACATAAAATAAAACGTTTTAATTTTGATTTTCTTATATTGTGGTGACATTTAGTTCTAAAAATAAGGAAAGATAAAACAATACCTTTGTTGAAATTTACCATCCAGAGATATAACCCCAACGGAAAGATTTGTCTCAGAGCTTTTTATTATTTTATGTGATTGTTACTCATTAGTACTTTCTTAATTATTTTTAATTAGTAACGCATAGATCCGATTGTAGGTTGATATTTTTGAAACATAATAATAGATTAAAACATTTCATTAACAAAAATATATTTTTGGCATATTTTAAACTTAAATCTATCCAACAACAAATTTTATTTTTAAATTGTAAGTAGCTGTTTTTGATTATGAGATATCATTTTGGTTTTATCAATTATTATACAAATATAACATATACTTAATTATCTTTAAATTTTCCTTGATACATAAAAAGGCAACTAATTTTAGTTCTTCGAATCATTGAAAACTTGGAATAATAAAAAAATAAAAATCTGCCATAATTATTTTACAAAATAAGAATCATGAATTCATCGAAAAATGTTTTTAGCCATTTTCATGCATAGGCGGTGCGGCGTAGAGCAACTTTTACCTTTACCACGAGGTAGCTTATATTTTATTTATATTCTTTTTATGAAATCTTATATTGAATTTTACCTTCAGGATCGAAAGGTTCCCATCCTGGACAGCTATAATCTTTAAAAAAAATATCATCGAGTTTGTAAATAATTTTGAAAATTGTGATTGCTAATATTTTTCGATCAAATCTAATTCACTGTAAATTATCAAAATGTATCCATTGTTTAAACGGAATGATGAAATTAATAGGAATGAAAAGATAATCAATAAATAAATACTACGTGCAATTAAAAAATACGAATGTTTTGTATATCTCTTTAAAAATTTAAAATTCCAGGTACGATTATAAGGGGTATACAGATTAAAAAAATTTTGGATAGTACACAGGAATTTGAAATTCAAAATATAATTGTACTTAAATGGAAATACAATGAATATGTAATATCGACTGAAGTAATGTAAAGTAAATTTTTATATGTTCCAAAATTTCTCATTATTTAGTCAACTTAAGTGCCTGTAAAATATGCTTTTCGATTAGAAAATTTTCTTCTAAATAGTATATGAAGTTCAAAATAATGCGATTCACTGAGAGTAGAGACCGTTTTTGACTATCCCAAATTTTTTTATTTAAAATATAAAACATTTTGCTCTAATACGGTTTTATAAATAGTCATAATATTATATCATATTAATGATTTTAGAGATCAGGGATACTGTTATTTCTCTCCTATCCTTGGAACAGGAATTCAGCAATTATTTGATCAAGTTTGTTTTGATTTATTTCTTTCAGAATGAGCTCTAAATGATCTAATTATATCTTATCTTATTCCGAAAGAAATTATATTCGGTGTTTGGTTGCTAAGAAAATAAGGGATATGTAATAATATTAGTTAAATAGGTCTATTATGGATAAATGTCTACAAATATGTTATCATTTAAGCTAAGATATGCAATCATTTAAAAAAGCTTCCATGATATCTACTGAGCCAAGTTAATCCCTTATAGAAATTTTCGTACAGCAAGAAAGGTATTCAAAACAATTGATCCAGACCAGAAATCAAATTATTTTATATCCAAAACATTTTAAGTTGTTTGTACTTTAAGAATACGAGGAAAAATCTTTGTCGTGCTGGGGACAAGTGCCCGTGCCATATGCAGACAGAAATTAAGTACTTTGCTTGGCGTCTTATCTTGGGTTCGGACGCTTGAGGTTGGTCTCTACCGGAGTTTGATCACCTCGACGTTTTCCATTTTGATGCTTATTTCTTCTTCAGAAAACGATAGAAACACTGTAAATAAATATACCGACATTTTCAACTAACATTATTAGATAACAAAAACAGAGAACTTACCCAGCCCGCCTCTCAGACCCTTTTATGACAAGGGAAACATCCCTTCAGATTTTGACTGAGAGGTGACAGCATAATATTGTAAGGGAAAAGTTACGTATCTTCTAAATAGATTATTTTGATGCATTTTATTTTTTTGATGAAAGCTATACATAGCATCATAAGACTCGTCCTGTATGTCACAATGGATTTTTCTGTAAAAAATCACATTGATGGACTATACAATATTAACTAAATAGCACATATACATGTCATTTTGTGTGCCAATCTCTTTGAAAAATTACATAAACCAACGTTCATATATAAAAATAAGAAGAAACATGAAAATTATTAAAAGGTAAACATATATAGTTACAAATATTTTAGACAGTCTAAGTCCTAAAATTACATTTAATGATAATAACAAGTAGGGATCTAGCTTTTTCTGTATCTAAAAATGTTTTAAGATGATAAAAATTAATAAACAATCAAATTTATCGAAGTCTTTACTACGTAGAATTTTCAAAGATGTCCTTAATACTTTGAAAACCTTTTTATCACATTGAATCTCATTCACCTTCAAAAACATCTTAATTATCAAATAGCAAAATTTGAAAATTTGTTTTAGTAACTGGCATACATTACTATCTTTAAAATTCAACATATTGTCCAATATTAAGAAGCTTGCTAATGTGTGCAAGGTTTCAATACAAGATAATCTTAAAAAAATGAAAAGACTCTTTTATTGGGATACGATAAATTTGGATCAGGTCTTTCCTGGGTTACTTTCAACTTCTCTTTTCCTTGACAAATAATGAAAAGGATTTTTTTGTATAGTATTTTATGAGATTCAAAATTTTTAACGGATTGAATGTGCTGGATGTAGCGATTAAGAAAAGACAAAACTGCACTAATTGACCATGATTTTATCCTATATGTATCAATCAGCACATTTATAGAGAGCAACAAGCTCTTGGTACACTGATCTGACTCTATATAAGATTCAACATTTTTAAATGCGTTAGATATTTCTCTGATGCATTCGTCAGACATTGACTCAAAATTAATGCAAAAGAATTTTAATAAGCATTGCTGATAATTTTGTGGAAATTTTTCAAACATTATACGTAGGTTTGAAGCAGAAATTAGAGAAATCAAGTGCAGCAGCTGTGGCTTGAATTTTTTATAGATTCTGGGGTTATCAAAGTATATTTTTAGAATATTTATAAAAATCAGGAGTGATTTATCCTTTTTTATTAATCTTTCACTTAACATGAAAGATAAAAAAGAAAAATTATTTAACAAATATTTAATACCATAATATTCTGAGGAAATCTGTAATATTAAATTCCAGGCTAAACCATCAAGGCTCCTATCATTGAAAGTCTCATTTAATATACTAGTACAAATAAAGCTTAAAAACCCTTGATTTATAAGGATTTTAATAGAATTTATATTATTAATACCATTAGAAATTAGAGTAATAAACCATCTTTGTAAATAAATAGGGTTGTCATCAATTTCACTGCAATATTTGAAGAATGATTCATAAAGCATAAGAACAGAATGGTGAGTAATTTTAGGATTTTGGAACAATACCCTACCAATTGATTTATATAAAAGTATATTATTTGGTTTTAAAATTACTTTGATAAAAGAGGCGATTAAAAGTGAATCAAATTCAGACATTCTTTGATTGACTCTACTCAAGGAATTAGAAAAGAACTGGAACACGAATAAAATTTGTGTCTTTGAATTGAACGTTAACTTATTGATAGATTCAAAGAATTTGTTTAAAATTGCATAAGATATCTTTCGTGTAATAACGCTATATGAGGCAGTTCCAACAAATGCATATGATAGAAAACCATATTCTATGATTTCCTTCACAAGATTCAAATCGGAGGTATTCATAATGTGATATAACAAGGGCAACAAAAAATCTGGGTCATAAACAGTGTTGAACGACTCTTGAGTTGTTTTGAAATCATTTGAAAATGGAAAATTGAAAGTAGATCTATCTAAGACGATTTGGTTAATTTTATGAAATGCTTCTTCAGGTGAGAAACACTGCAGATATATGACCCTTTCCTTTTTCATTGTATTTATTAAACTTTCAGATAATGGGAAACTAAAACGAGGAATCGCAAATAGTATTTTACAATGTTCATCAATACACTTGATGACATATAATATTTTCCTATCAATAGGAGTCATGGTACCAGTGTAAAACGATGTAAGCAAATCGGTTAAAGGAATAATGTCATCACGATTTTTCGATAAGAATAAATTCAGAGATTCAGGGACATAGTATACATATGAGAAGATTATATTTATAAATGAATTTCTATGTTCATTATTATTGAGTATTTGTATAAATTCAGGAATTTCTGAATTCAATAACAAAAAACTCTTGTTTAAATCAATTTTAACTTGAAACTTTACACACAATTCGACTAGGTTTTCAAAAAGTTCATGAAAAAGATTTTGAACAAAATATAAAAATGAAAATTTATTAGAAAAAATTCTGAACAAGCTTTCAACAACTGACTTAGATTCATGTGAAACAGAAGCGGTAATAATCAAGAAAATATTTTGTATATTTGATACGTTAGCTTGAGATTCGAATATTTTTGATAAAATGGATGTAAAAATATTTTCGACACCCAACATTTGTTCAGGGTTCAAGGTTAAACCAGAAAACAGGACATTAAAAAAGTCAGAATTGACTTTTTCTAAGTTCTGATGAAAAGTAAATACTGTTTTTTTCCAAAAATCGTAATATTTAGAAATGTTTATCTTCAAGAATTCAAAAACAGGAAGAATTTGTTTTCTGATATTTGCGCAATTTATTCCAGCCCTTAAATATCTTTCGAAACCGTACAAGTCATTTTGATAAATACATAATAAAAGAATGTATTCAATAGGTAATAATTCTAATTCATATAAATTTACCAGATTATCTAAACTTATAAAACTTTCTATTTTAAAGTCCTTTTTTAGTGATAAAATTTCCGCTAAAAAGTTCGCTATTGCGGGTTTTTTGTGATAATCCTCTGTAAATTCTTTATCAATATTGGAAGTGGATATATTCTTAAAGTATTTCAAAATATAGGGAAAGTTTCTTATGCATATCAGTAAAGAATATTTTACAATCTTTTCATGAAACTTGTAATGTTTACTGGTTTTAGCAATATCGGTAAGTTTTAAAAGTGATGTACACTTTAAACTTGTCGATAGTTTATTAGTATCAAAACAATGATTTATTGCGATTATTAAAATTTTGTGACAAATTTTTTTCTGGAACTTCGGTAAGGCTATTGAAGATGCTTTACTTAAAAAATTTTTCATAAGCAATGAGATATCTTTATCGGGCAAGAACTTAATTAGAGACTTAAAGATTGCAACAATAGTAAGTTTATTAAAGCATCCGTCTTCAGCAAAAGAAAAAATTTCGTTGCGTTTTTCATTAACCCATTTTTGCTTACATATATGCTTTGAAAATATGTTAAAATAAAAATTGGAAATTTTTTTCGATATGTAATTATCGAATATCAAATTTTTGCTATCTAAAGGCAATACATATCCAAGAAAGTCATCAGAAGTTTTTATATTAAACCAAGATCTTGTAATAAAGTTTAGTAAACCCCATATATAAATGTTATTACCAGATTTAAAGGGTTCTAATTGGAAAAAACAATGTAAAGTAGTTAATAAAGGAGTTATTCCAGGAGAAAAATTTGAAAAAACTAGATTTTCACTCTCATTTTTCATATTTTTTAGATCCGAATTAATTATATTAAGAGCTTGGTAGGATAAAAATGGGATCATATATCCCGTACTATTAATAAGATCTATATTGATACAAATACTAGGGCGGATGCTATATAACAGATACAGGTACGATTCCGGAAGCATTCTCAATTTTTTAGATTTGATTTTACTTGGTTTAACCACTAACATATCTTTAAAATTTTGATGAGGTGACTGTTCCATACATTGCTTAAAATTATATTTTTTGCAATATTCAAGATTCTGTAAGTTATTTGCATGACCATACCTTTCTTTAAGCTTGGATTCAATTAAGTTAAGATTCTCAACAACTACTAAGGCTAGAATCTTTTTATCTAAATAATCGAGAACATTTTCACTTTTTTGTATAAGAGAATGAACATTCAGTAACAGTTCTGAACTACTGTTATTGCAGATGATACAAGTTTTCGTCAGCCAATCAATATAAAAACAAAATATACCAAAATCATAATGTAAATTTGACTCTAACAATAGATTTAATATATTTGATTCTTTTAAAGTAAAAGGTTGATACCAGAAATTTAAAGAAGCTTGGTCAGTTAAATTACTATAAAAGTAACTTAGGGAAATAATATGTTTCATGAAAGCAATCATATGTGAAGGAATAGTTGGGGAATACTTGCTCCATGGCCTAGAACAAGAAATCCACAGTAGAATAGATTGATCTATTTCAAAATATGATTGCAATACGCTTACGATCCATAAAAACAACCGATACTCGACGTTTTCATCCATGGTTTTAACATATACAGGATAAATAAAACTCAGCAGATACTGAGCAATTGTATTACAACTAAGATATGTATCAAAAACCTCACACAAAAACAGTGCAAGCTCATCATCAAGTAATGTTTCAAATTCCTGAATATCCATTATAAATGATTCTAGCTCTGAGTTGCTTACAATAAAGGGGATGCTAGAGCAAGTACATATAGATTTATAAAATATAAAGGATTCTAAAAGGTTTTTTAAACATTTCGAGAGATCCCGAGACTCAATATTAATATCGTTATTTATTAAGTACCTATTAGCATGGAGAAATAAAATTGATACATCGGGTATTCTGTTTAGGTATGAATGGGCTTCTCGAATAATGTTATTAACAGATTTTTCGTTGCTACAAAATATATTAAATGCGAACTTCAATAAGAAATGAATTATATTTAAATATAAAAGAATGCGTTGATTAGAGGACTCCTTTTTTAAATAACTGTTAAATGAATATGCAGAAAAACCTTTTGGAAAAATTATGGTTGAGAAACTAACATTGATGGAAGAGTTAATATAATCTGGATTAAGGGAATAGACCTCGACAAACAGAGGGGAAATATAATCAAATACCGACTCAAAGCGTTTTGATCCATCAATAAAAAGGGTCAAAATTTGATTAACAACATCAAAAAGGACAAGGTGATTCCTAGAAATAATACTTTTTAATATACCAAGGGAAAATTTTGTAGAAAATGCGTCTAATTTTAGGCACAATCTTGCTAGTTCTCTTCGAAATATTCTA